>JAAONU010000017.1:4405852-4469305 GCA_012932295.1 Cyclina sinensis | reverse complement strand
GCGCGGAACGAAAAGTCGAGTTTTTAAAGATAATTTGGCGGGGGCGCGAACAACAGCACGCTAATTAGCGCCCTATAACAATAAATATTCGCTTCGCGGCCCCGCGGTTTTACAATAAATCTGACTTTTCGCCCCGCCCCCGCTAATTAGCGTGTTTCGCTCCGCGCCCCCGCCTTTTAACTTGTTAATTCTCGACTTTTCGCTTGGTGGGGTCGCGGGCGAAACACGAATGGCACAAATCAGCCACCATACTTTTCGTTTCTCCCGCACCTTTCGGGGGGGGGGGGGGGGGGTGTTAGGATAGAGTACGAAATGGAGTCCATTTCACGAAATGGACTTTACGTCTTCGAAATGGACATTTAATTTCTTAATTATGGCTTTTATATTGGTATTATCTGTATTTTTATGTTAAATGTAATAAATAAATGATATAGCTAGATTATGTCTACCTCTATATTATGTTTAAGTAATAGATGTTCCAAATATAACCATTTATTGTGACCGCGCCCTACGAAATTGACATTCTCTTTCAAAAATACCTACAAATGGACTTCTGTTGTTTTAATTATAGTGAGCACATTAGATAAAGGATATATCATAGGTGGGAAGCGGAAATTACCTGTATACATATTTATTTGGTATCATACTTAACCATAAGTGCTTTCACAGGAAACAGCAGCTTACAAACGGACTACGGTGTGCACAAGTGCACCTTTTCCTCGGATATATGTTCACAGCAACCTTGTGTTTGATCAAAACTTTGTCGTCATTTCCATATATTCGCAAAGCATTCAAATATACAAGTTCAATGTCACAACTATTCCTCGGTCCAGGGGGTGAGGGGGCGTGGTTGTGGGGGGTTGCAATTAACTAGTGCATTACTATACAGACTAACTCATGGTATACCGTTCTTACTTTTTATGAAACCTGTAATGACTTCTTGCTTCTTTCAACAGTGTGTAGTTTTGCAACATTCATATGTTACCGAATTGCCGTTAGTAAAGTAACTCTTTGTGTGAGTGGTGGTAGAAGAGTAATGCTTGCAACACAGTCATAGTTACTGAATATAAATATCTAGGCGAGCAGCTACTAGCTTTTTTTAAGGCACCGTGGTCAGGGGTAGAGCGCAGGGCTCCGGATCCGAACGTCGCGTGTTCGAATCACGTCAGAGGCGAGATTTTTCACGATCTTCACATTCCTCCACGCTGCGCGAATACTGGTATGGAACCCAGGAAGCAGTCATTGGGCGTGATGAATCTAAGTTGTAAGAACTTGTATCGCAATCGATGTAAAATAAATGAGTCTAACTAAAAGCTAAATTGGGTTTTAACGCCAGTTTTAACTGCTAAGGTCATATCCCGGCTGTTAGTCCACCTAACCAGTGTTCCTGGGTACCCAACCAGTTTAAACAGTTTCTCCGCAAGTGACTGACTACTTCCTCACTTGCTTCAGAGTTGAAGGACAAATGACCTATGGACACATTGTCTGAGATCAATTATCACGGAGATATTTTGCCGGCCCTGATGGGGATTAAACCGGTATCGTCAAGATTGACAATCCGATGCTCTACCGATTGAGCTAGCCGGGCCGGCTCTGAACTAATTGGAACATTCTTCGTAGGTACATATTGAATAATACGTAATGTCTTAGTGCAGAAAGGTTATTAAAGTAATACACGTACTTAAAAGAGGGACTTGTAACTTTTCTGCACTTAGGCATCACTTTAAAAAATTACTGTTCAAGACTTCAGCTCGACTTTTATACACAAACCAATTGTCATTTATTCTATTCGACAGAAATTCAAGTGATTTTGATAGAATTATTTTCGACAAGTGGAAACAATTTGGAACAACTTATGTATGTGAAAATCTCACTATTTTCGGTTCATTCAAAAATCAGTAGTTGATTTTCCATGAAAAGTGGTTGAGTGCTACTGTTAAAGGACATCAAATATACCGAAATCAAAATTCGTAAAACTCTAACGCAGTGATCTCCCTTGCTTATGCGAAAAAGTGCAGGGGTGGCATTGCAGGGTACTAAACACTGTCATGAAATGATAAAACTTCGAAAAGCGATTGTCTCCCATTATGGGATAAGTGCGTATTGAATCTGAACTGAACAAATAAAACATTAAACAGTATTTCTCACTGCCGTGTATACTTCCACAGTGTTTGGTGCAGACCCTCTGCTAGTGTGTAGTAAGCCGATCCGTCGGCCGCCCAACAGACTGATTCCACGAGTCCTCCCTGTAAAGTTGTTACTTGTCTTTTTAGGCTTGGCTTCACATTTCATAGATAAAACATCATGTTTTCCCCGATTTCAATATAGAGGCTTACGAAACTATTTCAGGAAAAATTCCTCTAAAAAAAACATACTGATTATATCAAAATCACGTTAAAGGAAGCAAACAATAGCGTTCTTGCTTCATGGTCTACGGACCGATACAGTAAGAAGACCACCTCTTTAGTGGTCTGTAAGGAATTTTTCAGTATTGATACTGATGATTATTGCCAATACAATATTTTTGAAGAGATATCTTTTAAAAACTCTTTTTTTTTCATTCTATGATGTATTTCCTCTTCGAACAACTGAATTTTCTCCAGATGAAGATTATGATGAAATTATGTACACATATCTCTCGAAAGGGGCGTAATTAACACGATTTCCTTTCACAGTACCATGAGTTTCTGACTTTACCGAATGATAGGAGACGCTTGTACCGGGATGGGTTAAGGCTGCTACAATATCTCCATCAAGTACTGACCAGTAGCGAATTGCACCACTTTGTTTTATCAACACTTCACGTCCATCTGGCGATATATCGCCTCCTGCAACATATTATTTAAACACAATTGAAATAAATCTTTTCTTTCTCCTGGAATCGGTTTTTCTCGCGGATTTGTGATTTTCTATTTTGTATAAAACTTTTGCTTGAAAGTTATTATATATAAAGTGCACTTAATGTTCGTCTAACCCCTGAAAATTATCTTCTTATGGACACGAAAGCTAGTAACAGAAAGATACAATGCAATTTGAAAAAGACCACCGAAAGTGGGATTCGAACTCATAGGAAACCAGTGCTCTAGACCACCGAGCCAAAGAATCGATTCCCTGACGCAGTTTTCAGAGGTCGTACTTACACGATTATAAGCCGGTATGACAATTTATTCCACCCGTTTGTGTATTTCTATACAACTGCCTGTCGCGTAGAACATTCACTCAAAGTCAAATGTTTTTATAGTCAAGCAAACGAATATCAGGTCTGTATTTAGCTATATATGAGTAACGAATTAATTCTATATCATTCAGAAACCATACCTTCAGGGTCCGTATGTGATGATATAATGGCTAGAAAGGCTCCACTATCAATCCACACAGCGTTCGGCTGCCCCCAGGCCTGGGAGGGTAACTGGGCGATCATTCCCCTTCCCCCAATGACGTTACCAATTATGTACACCTCGCCGTCATTGTCGACCATCACAGTATCCGAGGCTGGCTCTGTCCAGCTGGGATGGAAAATTAAAGTAGATTATTCGTCCAGGCGTTTCTTATATTTCTCAATCATAAAAAGTTGTAAATACATTGTATCATTTTATTGACATATCACAGGTAACTGTTTCATGCCTTTCGAGATTGAAACTGTAAATTTCGTCAAATCGGTTAGCTTTGAGAGAAATCACACAAAAATGTCCTTAAAAGTTTGCTACAAGATAATTTTTGCCCACGTTTGCCATCTTCTGTTTTTATCTCCAAATATGGAAACATTTCCGAACATAATGTAATTCAATGTTCTATTTACGATTTGTCGTGCAACACCTGTGTTTCTGATCTATTTCTGTGTCTTAGACTGAGCCGAATCCAGAAACTGTCACCAGGACTTGAAGCACTAAAATTGTTTCTCTTATACATAAACTCACACATTCAGGGATAACATCTTACTTGTACAAAAGCGTGGAGTCGGGAGCCAGCGTTTGACTGACCAAAGTGTCTGGTTCCACAACACGATACAACGTTTTCTTGTCTATACCATGGTACCTGCCGTCGTCTAAGATGTAAATGCACGTGCGTTTGTCACCACGTGCACATAGTCCAACAGCAATGTCCTCCCAGTCATTATGATAAGCTGGACTGAAATATGAGAAACACTTCAGAAAAATTGCTGAAACTAATCTAATCATGTTAAAAGGCTTATCGCCCGATTATCCTTTCAAAATAATCTTTGTTCTTGATTTCTACCCCTCTGTTTTTTAAGAAATCGTAGGAAAAATGGTTTAAGATCAATGTAGTATTAAAAATAGAGAGTCACGTGATCAGGTTGTTTGGTTTAGTTTGCCGCTAAAACATGTTGAAACAGAATTCAAAGGATGTAGAGAAACGTAAAAACAATGCAGAACTATATAATCTGTGCACCTTATTTCAAGCGTAGCAACCACTTCTGCATTCGTTGCATTTATCGCGAAGATTCTCGGACGATCCCCATGGTCGTTATGGGAATACAGAATATCCGGGTGTAGGCGACTTGCTGCGAGACCAGACGCTTCGTCAAGCTCTATGCTATCTATCCTTCCCTGAGAGACACCGGCCGAGAAAGTTGGCACTGAAAACAGAAGCGTTTTGCAAGCTAGTTCAAATTTACTAACCAGTTGTTAAAATTATTTAAAAAAGGATCAATTATTTGTATTTTTCATTTATATGAAAATAGAAAAATCATACCAGTCTGCGAACGTGTTGCGGGAAGCAAACAAAACAAGCCGAGAAGAACAGCTACAGACATGGGAGCCATGTTGAAATGATTGAAATCACGACGCCATCTACAGTTCAAGGGCACTATATGTACATTGTTGCATAATATCGTCTGACGGCTAGGTTATCATGAAACACGACACAGAACGAATAGGGGTCCTGATTTCAGCTTACAAACTTTTCATCGAAAAATAGGATTGGTTTGACCGGGATTTTAGCATTGAAGTGATACGGCTTGATTAAAGTCTGACCTAGATACATTTAAATACGAATTTCAAGTAAAGTTGAAAGAAAGAAGAAATTCAATAACGGTTCTACTAAACGGTTTATCTGATCACAGAACCACTGAATATAGTGTCAACAAATTCTGTCTGACCATTTATTGGTAACGCATGGGACTTGCACGAGTTCGATCAACCCTTCCTCCTCTTACACAAGCAATCTGAACCATCTTTAAATGAGGTGTTACACCGTGGTCTCATGTATCAGTGCTTTACACTGAGCACTTTAAGAAAACCAGGAGTGCTTCTGGAGTAGAATGCTTACTGAATTTTGCACAATTCCCACACACGGTGATATCGGAAACCAGTACATGTGAAAATTGATAGTTTTGCAACTGAACAAGAACCATTGATCAGAAAGGAAGAACAATGTATGTATATACGTAATGTATGTATATACGTACACATGTCATGGTCTAAAAACAAGAAGGAAGCTTTCATATGCGTTATTTTAACGCTACGTGCATTTTTAAATATAATTTCAAATCATGCCCCCGCCTCCACCCCCCACTCAAGCTAGAAAACTAAAGTTTGCATTCCGAAATGACCACCGTGATAGAACATTTACCAATAAGGTTTAAGAAAAAGTGATAAAGATAATGCACTAATTAAGTGTAAGCTGTCAATGACTAAACATACGTGGTATATATACTTTCTTTATTTAGATTACAAATACTGGCTTTTGTGTAAATACGAGTTTAACATTGGAAGAGATCTGGCCACATGATTGGAAAACTGTTAACAATTTCATGCATTTTGGTTTATTTTAAATAAAGGCCCGAAAAATATTCTTAACTGCGTAATTGCCGGTAAATTATAAACTTCTATGTAAATGAGAGACATAATTTTGACAGTTTATTTCTCAAGCCGCATTCAAGAAAGGGACGAAATAAAAAGCATACAAACAAACATAAACACGGACGAAATGAACGAGCGAAAGGTTTAATGCATGAATAAGAAAATGAACACTCGAACAGAAGAACTGGCAGACAAATGGATAGAAGGTCGAATAAATGGACGAAAGAAGTTCTGAAAAGCTAACCACACATTAAAGATGGTGTGTGTGTGTGTGCGGTTTTTTTATGTTTTATTTTTTAAATTTTTATATATAGGTATTGACCATTTTATATGGTTACTTTTTCCTAGATGCATTCTTATACAAATCATTGAATTATCGTACTTAGAAGCTTTTGAAACTTATACATGTAGATTTTATTTAAAAATTGACATCATTAAATTGCGAATTAGATCCTAAATTTTCTGAGATCATTCAAAAGTTGTGATTCAAATGGCAAAGGTCATAGTTTTATATGAGAAGATATCTATCTCAACAGAGCGTGTCCAAATTTTTAGAGGATAAAACCAGACTTTTAAGAAAACCAAGAAACATTTCGGCAAACTATTTACTTTGTCCTACCTATCTATACACAATTTATTGAATGGTAACTGGACTTATTGAAAACAGACTTACCTTAAAAGTGTCAATAGCATAGTATCATATAGATCTTTAGAAAAGGAGGAAGCGCTTTTTGATTGGTTGAACGAATTCTATATTATTAATGGGGAAAATACGCAACGATCTTGATAAGTAATTTAAGTACGCTAATGTTAATAATCTGTGTACTTACCTATTTTACATTGTATTGACAATTACATTTCAAAATGCGAACGGGTTTACATATCGGTTTGAAACATGATTTATAAGGTGGTCCACATGTGCCTTTTTCGTTCATTCGCATTCGCCTTTTGCTATACCAATGTTGGGAAAGAGCGATTGATCATTTTGGAGCTCTGTGTTTTTGGCTTCCTATAAAGCTTTGAAATGTATGCCATGTTATTGTTTATTTTTGTCCTTTGCAAAATGTGCAAAATGATATGTTTGTTTAATTGTCGTCTGCTTCTATTATGGACAAAATTTGCTTACAGTGGGGCCTTCGAACAGACTGACAGACTTAAGCTCAACATAATGTAATTCGATGTGTCAAGAGTTGTCATGAACGTGCGTAAAAAGAAATAAAATGATATCTTGTATTAGGACATCTGTGTGAGTTATTCATAAAATCAATCTAACCTTGACATTTAAAGCCGTGAAGAAAGTTTTCCAGAACTCGGTTTCATTCTCTGTTGTTGTTGTTGTACAGTTGCGTGTCCAACGTCCTCTGCACATTCAACGTCGGTTCTGTATATCTTCCAACATGGCACAAACAAGACACCATAGATTTAGAACTTTACAATTAGGGAAGTACAGAATAAAAAAGATAATCAATTAAGTCATAAAGGAGGAAGCCAGTGGATTAAATTAAAAAAAAACAAAAACAAAAAAACTTTGGGCTCAGATTTATGAAAGTGGATGATCAAGTCAGTTATCAGTACTTGTTCTAAGGGAATAACCCTAATTGTTGGTAATTTTAGAACACTTACATATTACTAAAAATAAATTTAAGCATAACAATATGAAATCGACACACTTTCTGAAAAAGTTTTTTTCTCGAGAATCTTTCCTGAAAAACTCTCTGAAAATGCAAATCTGTTTTGTAATTGTATAGACCTTTTTAAAAAAATAGTGGGAAATTTTCACCAAGTTTCTTCCAATTTATTGATAAAAAAAGATTTTTTTTCGATCGATTTAACACATTGAGGTACTTTTACAAACCTTAATAAATATTTTTGATATACTCTAAGTTACCATAACAAAATGAAAAAGATGTTAAAAAGAAACCTTTTTGTGTGTCTTTAACGTTTTTTTTTTTTTTTTTATTTTACTGTACATTTTCATGTCGCATATCAAGTTCGCGCGGCAGTTGTATGTCAGCCTTAAAAATGTTTGGATTAAGACTTCAACATTCAAAGTCATGTTTCCCACAAGAGAGTTGAGAGCCTTTATAAAAAGATGTGAACAGTACTTTATGAAGACTTGTCGAAATGATAATTTTTTTTTATAGATATTTGTGACAACATTTGATAAAGTCACTTATCGTTTTTATCAGTTGAAATCTTTTTATAGTCACTTCAAAATCCCCCCTCCAACTTTTAAGACAACGCCAATGTGTGCCTTAGATATGAGATTCAAATTTTAACCTTCCATGGCAACTTTCACCGTCTTAAACGATGTTATAGTTTTCGTTAGAGGATAAATTACCATTTAATTCTGCCTAATGATAGCTTATAAGTCTGAATAATCCAGTAAAAAAATTATCAAGTCCCCGACAAGTGTTACAAAATACCGACAAAGTTTCATTTCTTTCAGAAACATATTTGTGTTAAGAAGAAACTGCAAAAAGTATCATTAGTTCATCTATGTAATATAAGCATTATATATAAAAACCTTAATCTCTTTGTACTTTGGTCAGTATATAAAACATGTTTGCGTTTATGCATACACAAGTATATACAGTCATGCATGCACGTAGGAATAGATATTGTTAAATATGTTCATATAGATTAATCACAATGACCTTCATTCATGTTTTGGATAATGAACTTAACATGTATTATGTTAAATGTACTGAGTGCTACTTATTTTTATAACTTACTACATGCCTGACTGTCTTCATGACTGACTACATGACTGATTGAATTCATTACATGACTGACTGACTACACGACGGACTACATTTTTATCTCACCGACTACATCATTGACTGCGTGACTGACTCACTAACCGCATGCCATATTTGACCAGTTGACTACATTACTATCTCATCGACTACATTATTGACGCGTGCCTGACTGACTTACTAAATGACTGGTTTTATGATACATTTCATCTCTCGCTAATAGACTTACTTACTGACAAAGTGGTGAAAAAGAACTAATACAGACGGACGGACGGACGAAAGAAGGAATGAATAATGACATGCATATTTACATTTTTAGATATACATGTAATATTTGTTAAGTATTAACTTACTGATATCTAGATATGATTTTTGTTTGCTTTTGATAATGTAATCAAACTTCATATAGAAAGTTATATAAATGGGTGTGTTAAAATTGATATGTCTGTGTCTTCGGCCTGCCAGCCCATTTTTTCATTCGAATGATTTTAGTCTATAAAATACTGTCCTCGCCCTCTCTCTAATGTATTAATGATTTGCTAAGCCAGACTACCACTTGATGTACGCTGAATGGATAAAAATACCTGTATCAGCGAATTTAATATAATATTTTGTGTTACACCCATGATAGAATGGATGGTTATAGTTTTTAATGGAATCTTTTTCCATTTTCTTCCACCGTGAGGAAGATAAACCAATATGTAAGGTTAATTTCGTGCTAAAATTCCTCAACTTCAACTTCAGACTGGTCCTTCGTTCTGTGAACAAAGTACTTGAAGTCATAAAGTACTTGATTGTCTTTACGTATTGCACTGATCATACATCGATTTTGCATACTGCTTCTTTAAATGTTTGGGGTGTAAAAAAAGAACAGACGCTCCCGCGATTTCGTTGGAAGAAAATGATTTTCTTAGCTGTATATTCACTTCCTTGTTGAAAGGTATATAAAGAAGTTGCGCAGATATTCCCTCTTCATTACAACCTTAGGACTGTAGTTTATGTTTCTTAAACTAGACTAAACAATACATAAGGAAATGGCATTAAACAATCTCCGGAAGGTTTCATTTCTGATTTTTCTTTGGACATGTTCGGATATCTTTGAAAAATGTGAGTTTTGTTTTAAATTACGTTTTAAATGTCTTTTGGCGTGCTTATGAAAAAAAGCATAAACGCAAACCATGTAATGTAAATTCCAGAATAAAATGACTAGGAATGCATTCTTACGAGATAAATCAAGTTACGATTTTAAAATGCATATTTAAACACAAAAACAATATAGAACAGTATAAAAAAGAAAAACAAGACTTAAACAATCAAAGTAAGTTTCCACCCGCAAACAAAATTGGAAAAGAGTTAAAGCGACTGACTCACAGATTAATCGCCGATGCATAAAAAAGAAAATGTTTATACATGTAGAAATTATAGTTGTAATTGTGAAGAATATATCTAACCTAAGTTATTGTCTCATTGTTTTGTTACAGAGACACATCATAATATAAAGTTTAAACACTTTTAATCGGTAAAATATTTACCCCGTTAGTCACGGGGTAGATGCTTTGTTTCCATTGTGACAGGTAGTTATAACTAGACTAAGTGGTTCAGTGTCTTTATTTTCCTGACCGGAAGGGCATGGGTTCGAATCCTGTTGTTATCATTTTTTTCTTTTGTTTTCATGGTGTAAAGAAGTATAAAATTATGTTGGTTTTTTTATATAATCTTTTTAATGTTTAAGATAAATATTTACTAAATTCTGTCAGTCAGTCGCTTTAAAAGGCTAAAAGCTTAATCACCCATCACAGCATAGATCTATATATTTTTAATTTATTTGATCACGTTAAAATCTTTATAATGAAAATACATTTGCAAATATAAAAGAAAATCATAAAGTAAAATATGACGAGGAACAGATAGAGCGATCACTTCGTTAGAAATTAAAAAAGAAAAAAAAAGAAACTGGTATAACACGTGTAGTGGAAAAGTCGCAGTTCGTAAATGCTTTATATGGTCAAGTATTTGAGACCTATACGGAGAGAAGATATTGTAGTCCCAATTCAGAAGGGGCGATAAAAAAGTAAGGCTATGTATATGTATCCATTAGATAATAAAAATTGTTGTTGTTGTTTATAACAGACCGTGCTTGATATAATATTTGGTAGAGACTTAATTTTTTGTTTCAAATAATACGGCATGGACAGGGCTTGGGCAACTTTATTTCTCCGAATTTTGAATTTCAAGAAAAACGTTGATTCTTTTAAAAGTTAAAAGATCGTCCTGAATGTAATGAAAACGATAAAGGTGGCCATAATGACATAAAGGGACTTTATTTCGTAGTATTTTCACCTGTGTCAACTGTCCTTTTGTTATGTTTCTCCTGGTAACCATGTCAGCAAAAACAATAACTACTGAAAAAATGATATTGACAAATACAACCTAAAAATAAATTTTCAAAGAAAGGATTTTCTTTGTCAGTGAGTTTTTGATTAAAAAACTTGTTTTTATTTTTAGGGTAGTGACTGCAAATCTATCAAAAAAAATCTATTTTTCGAGTTTGTATCGTAATTATTATCAAAGACCAAACAAGCTTTATCAGACTGTCTAGTGTATTACCCTTTTAGTTATAAGTTGAATCTGAATCAAAATAAACCTAACAAATAAATTCATTGCTTCATAAAATATGTAAGTAATATTCGCCCGAATTCACTGCTTCATACAATATATGAATATAAGTCGCCTGAATTCACTGCTTCATACAATATATGAATATAAGTCGCCCAAATTCACTGCTTCATTCAATATATGAACATAAGTCGACTACTGCGTCATAAAATATGTTAGCATTAGTCATCCGAATTCACTGCTTCATAAAATACGTAAACATTAGTCTCCCGAAGTCACTGCTTCTTACAATATTTGAACATAAGTCGCCCGAATTTATTGCATCATAAAATATGTAAGCATTAGTCGCCCGAATCCACTGCTTCATACAATGATTGAGCATGAGTTGCCCGAATTTATTGCGTCATAAAATTTGTAAGCTGTAGTAGCCCGAATTCACTGCTTTATGAAAAATGGAAAGCTCAGTCGCCTAAATCAACTGCTTTATAAAAAGTATAAACATATATCGCGTAAATTAAGTGCTTCACAAAATATGTAAATACTACTCTCCAAACTTCTTTGCTTCAAAATATACGTAAACATAAGCCGCCCGATTAACTGCTTCAAAAATGCGTAAACACTGACCGCCCGTACTCACTGCTACTTACAATATCTAAACTTAAGACAACCGATACAGTGCTAACTAAAGAGTTTAAAATTTAGTCGCCCAGTTAATCGGTACTTAAAATGTTTAAACCATAATCGCACGATTATGTGCTCTTTAAACGTGTAAAGTTTAGTCGACAGGTTAAGTGGTACTTTAACTGATTTTGCATCAACATTCGATATACTGCTACTTAAAATGTCTAACCTGAGTCGTTATACTTAAATCTCTGAACCTAAGTTGCACGGTTATCTGCTATTTACAATATACACACCTGAATGAGTCAACAATATCGCTTTTACATAGAATATAATTATGCCAAATTTTTGTGTCTGACTGACTGACTGAATTTTAGAAGCTCGACTACTGAATTAAACTCATCGTCGGAGCCATCTTGTCTGTAATACCGAATGTCGTATAGAACGAGCGTTTTGATTGGTTTTAATTACCTCATGAAATCGTGAGGGAACTAATGAAATAGCTGTCTTTGACACACCTCTTATCGCCTAGATAGCATCCAAAAATCCCACGGCTGATAAATGTTAATGGATCGGCCGTGGGTATCCGACGATGAAATATCTAAGCGAGCCGCTACTAGCTTTTTTAAAAGCTAAACTTGTTGGAGTTTAACGCCAGTTTTAACTGCTAAGGTCATATCCCGGCGGTAAGTCCACCTAACCAGTGTTCCTGGGTTCCAACCAGTTTACTAACCAGTTTCTCCGCAAGTGACTGACTACTTCCTCACTTGCTTCAAAGTTGAAGGAACAATGACCTATGGACACATTGTCTGAGATCAATTATCAAGGAGAAATTTTGCCGGCCCTGATGGGGATTAAACCGGTATCGTCAAGATTGACAATCCGATGCTCTACCGATTGAGCTAGCCGGGCCGGCTCTGAACTAATTGGAACATTTTTCGTAAGTACATATTAAATAATACGTAATGTCTTAGTGTAGAAAGGTTATAACTTTTCTACACTTAGGCATCACTTTAAAAAAGTTACTGTCCAAGACTTCAGCTCGACTTTTCACAAACCAATTGTCATCTATTCTATTTAACAGAAATTCAAATGATTTTTGATAGAATTATTTTCGACAAGTGGAAACAATTTGGAACAACTTATGTATGTGAAAATCTCACTTTTTTCGGTTCATTCAAACCGGCTACCTCAATAAATTTGCCAATGGGAACATACGTTCACAAAACGAAGGTTACTGATCATGTATTGGTATGTTTCTTATAAGAGGAGTGTAATTTTTCACAGATTAGACCACAGCGAGGTCAATGACACGTAAACTGCTGTAGCTTTTCGCTGACATAGGCTTTTCAGATCGATCGAGAAAATCAGTAGTTGGTTTGCCATGAAAAACGGTTGAGTGTTACTGTTAAAGGACATCAAATATACCGAAACTCTAACGCAGTGATCTCCCTTATTCGAAAATGTTCAGGAGTGGCATTGCAGGGTACTAAACACTGTCATGAAATGATAAAACTTCGAAAAGCGATTATCTCCCATTATGGGATAAGTGCGTATTGAATCTGAATTGAACAAATAAAACATTTAACAGTATTTCTCACTGCCGTGTATACTTCCACAGTGTTTGGTGCAGACCCTCTGCTAGTGTGTAGTAAGCCGATCCGTCGGCAGCCCAACAGACTGATTCCACGAGTCCTCCCTGTAAAGTTGTTACTTGTTTTAGGCCTGGCTTCACATTTCACAGATAAAACATCATGTTTTTTTCCCGATTTCAATATAGAGGCTTACGAAACTATTTCAGGAACCATACTGATTATATCAAAATAACGTTAAAGGAAGCAAACAATAGCGTTCTTGCTCCATGGTTTACGGACCGATAAAGTAAGAAGACCACCTCTTTAGTGGTCTGAAAGGAATTTTTCAGTATTGATACTGATGATTTTTGCCAATACAATATTTTTGAGAGAGATATCTTTTAAAAACTCTTTTTTTTCATTTCTATGATGTATTTCTTCTTCGAACAACTGACTCTTCTGCAGCGGAAGATTATGATGAAATTATGTACACATATCTCTCGTAATTATCACGATTTACTTTCACAGTACCATGAGTTTCTGACTTACCGAGTGATAGGAGACGCTTGTACCAGGATGGGTTAAGGCCGCCGCAATATCTCCATCAAGTACTGACCAGTAGCGAATTGCACCACTTTGTAATATCAACACTTCACGTCCATCTGGCGATATATCGCCTCCTGCAACGTATTATTTAAACACAATTGAAATAAATCTTTTCTTTTTCCTGGAATCAGTTTTACCTGCGGATTTGTGATTTTCTATTTTGTATAAAACTTTTGCTAGAAAGCTATTATATATAAAGTGCACTTAATGTCCGTCTAACCCCTGAAAATTATCTTCTTATGGACACGAAAGCTAGTAACAGAAGGATACAATGCAATTTGAAAAAGACCACCGAAAGTGGGATTCGAACTCATAGGAAACCAGTGCTCTAGACCACCGAGCCAAAGAATCGATTCCCTGACGCAGTTTTCAGAGGTCGTACTTACACGATTATAAGCCGGTATGACAATTTATTCCAGCCGTTTGTGTATTCCTATACACATATCGCGTAGAACATTCACTCAAAGTCAAATGTTTTTATAGTCAAGCAAACGAATATCAGCTTAGTAATAGCTATATATGAGTAACGAATTAATCCTATATCATTCAGAAACCATACCTTCAGGGTCCGTATGTGATGATATAATGGCTAGAAAGGCTCCACTATCAATCCACACAGCGTTCGGCTGCCCCCAGGCCTGGGAGGGTAACTGGGCGATCATTCCCCTTCCCCCAATGACGTTACCAATTATGTACACCTCGCCGTCATCGTCGACCATCACAGTATTCGAGGCTGGCTCTGTCCAGCTGGGATGGAAAATTAAGTAGATTATATAAAAGTAGATCATTCGTCCAGGCGTTTCTTATATTTCTCAATCATAAAAAGTTGTAAATACATTGTATCATTTTATTGACATATCACAGGTAACTGTTTCATGCCTTTTCGAGATTGAAACTGTAAATTTTGTCAAATCGGTTAGCTTTGAGAGAAATCACACAAAAATGTCCTTAAAAGTTTGCTACAAGATAATTTTTGCCCACGTTTGCCATCTTCTGTTTTTATCTCCAAATATGGAAACATTTCCGAACATAATGTAATTCATTTACGATTTGTCGTGCAACACCTGTGTTTCTGATCTATTTCTGTGTCTTAGACTGAGCCGAATCCAGAAACTGTCACCAGGACTTGAAGCACTAAAATTGTTTCTCTTATACATAAACTCACACATTCAGGGATAACATCTTACTTGTACAAAAGCGTGGAGTCGGGAGCCAGCGTTTGACTGACCAAAGTGTCTGGTTCCACAACACGATACAACGTTTTCTTGTCTATACCATGGTACCTGCCGTCATCTAAGATGTAAATGCACGTGCGTTTGTCACCACGTGCACATAGTCCAACAGCAATGTCTTCCCAGTCATTATTATAAGCTGGACTGAAATATGAGAAACACTTCAGAAAGATTGCTGAAACTAAACTAATCATGTTAAAAGGCTTATCGCCCAATTATCCTTTAATATAACTTTTGTTTTTGATTTCTACCCCTCTATTTTTTTTTAAGAAATCGTAGAAATAAAATAAAATGGTTTAAGATCAGTGTAGTAATTAACATAGAGAGTTACATGATCAAGTTGTTTGGCATTAGTTTGCCGCTAAAACATGTTGAAACAGAATGCAAAGGATGTAGAGAAACATTAAAAACAATGCAGAACTATATAATCTGTGCACCTTATTTCAAGCGTAGCAACTACTTTTGCATTCGTTGCATTTATCGCAAAGATTCTCGGACGATCCCCATGGTCGTTATGGGAATACAGAATATCCGGGTGTAGGCGACTTGCTGCGAGACCAGACGCTTCGTCAAGTTCAAAGCTATCTATCTTGCCCTGAGAGACACCGGCCGAGAAAGTTGGCACTGAAAACAGAATAGTTTTGCAAGCAAACTTATAAACTATTTTAAGTTTTTCTAACCAATTGTAAAAATTATTTTAAAAAAGATCAATTATTTGTATTTTTCATTTATATGAAACTAGAAAAATCATACCAGTCTGCGAACGTGTTGCGGGAAGCAAACAAAACAAGCCGAGAAGAACAGCTACAGACATGGGAGCCATGTTGGAATAATTGAAATCACGACACCATCTACAGTTCAATGGCACTATATGTACATTGTTGCATAATATCGTCGGAAGGCTAGGTTATCATGAAACACGACACAGAACAAATAGGGGTCCTGATTTCATCTTACAAACTTTTCATCGAAAAATAGGATTGGTTTGACCGGGATTTTAGCATTAAAGTGGTACGGCTTGATTAAAGTCTGACCTAGATACATTTACATTACGAATTTCAAGTAAAGTTGAAAGAAAGAAGAAATTCAATTACGGTTCTACTAGACGGTTTATCTGATCACAGAGCCACTGAATATAGTGTCAACAAATTCTGTCTGACAATTTATTGGTAACGCACGGGACTTGCACGAGTTCGATCAACCCTTCCTCCTCTTACACAAACAATCTGAACCATCTTTAAATGAGGTGTTACACCGCGGTCTCATGTATCAGTGCTTTACACTGAGCACTTTAAGAAAAACCAGGAGTGTCTCTGGAGTACAATGCTAACCGAATTTTGCACAATTCCCACACACGGTGATATCGGAAACCAGTACATGTGAAAATTGATAGTTTTGCAACTGAATAAGAACCATTGATCAGAAAGGAAGAACAATGTATGTATATACGTTCACATGTCATGGTCTAAAAACAAGAAGGAAGCTTTCATATTTCATACGCGCATTTCTAAATATAATTTCAAATCATGCCCCCTGCCCCCGCCTTCGGAAATGACCACCGTGATAGAACATTTACCAAGAGGATTTAGTACAAGTGATAAAGATAATGCACTAATTAAGTGTAAGCTGTCAATGACTAAACATACGTGGTATATAAAAGACTTTCCTTATTTAGATTACAAATACTGGCTTTTGTTTAAATATGAGTTTAACATTGGAAGAGATCTGGCCACATGATTGGAAAACTGTTAACAATTTCATGCATTTTGGTTTATTTTAAATAAAGGCCCGAAAAATATTCTTAACTGCGTAATTGCCGGTAAATTTTAAACTTCTATGTAAATGAGAGACATAATTTTGACAGTTTATTTCTCAAGCCGCATTCAAGAAAGGGACGAAATAAAAAGCATACAAACAAACACAAACACGGACAAAATGAACGAGCAAAAGGTTTAATGAATGAATAACAAAACGAACACTCGAACAGAAGAACTGGCAGACAAATGGATAGAAGGTCGAATAAATGGACGAAATAAGTTCTGAAAAGCTAACCACACATTAATTAAAAGATGGTGTGTGTGTGTGCGTTTTTTTTAATGTTTTTTTTTATTTTTATATATAGGTATTGACCTTTTTCATATGGTTACTTTTTCCTAGATGCATTCTTATACCAATCATTGAATTATCGTACTTAGAAGCTTTTGAAACTTATACATGAAGATTTTATTTATAAATTGACATCATTAAATTGCGAATTAGATCCTAAATTTTCTGAGATCATTCAAAAGTTGTGATTCAAATGACAAAGGTCATAGTTTTATATGAGAAGATATCTATCTCAACAGAGCGTGTCCAAACTTTTAGAGGATAAAACCAGACTTTTAAGAAAACCAAGAAACATTTCGGCAAACTATTTACTTTGTCCTACCTATCTATACACAATTTATTGAATGGTAACTGGACTTATTGAAAACAGACTTACCTTAAAAAGTGTCAATAGCATTATATCATATAGATCTTTAGAAAAGGAGGAAGCGCTTTTTGATTGGTTGAACGAATTCTATATTATTAATGGGGAAAATACGCAACGATCTTGATAAGTAATTTAAGTACGCTAATGTTAATAATCTGTGTACTTACCTATTTTACATTGTATTGACAATTACATTTCAAAATGCGAATGGGTTTACATATCGATTTGAAAAATGATTTATAAGGTGGTCCACATGTGCCATTTTCGTTCATTCGCATTCGCCTTTTGCTAAACCAATGTCGGGAAAGAGCGATTGATCATTTTGGAGCTCTGTGTTTTTGGCTTCCTATAAAGCTTTGAAATGTATGCCATGTTATTGTTTATTTTTGTCCTTTGCAAAATGACATGTTTGTTTAATTGTCGTCTGCTTATATTATGGACAAATTTTGCTTCCAGTGGGGCCTTCGAACAGACTGACAGACTGAAGCTCAACATAATGTAATTCGATGTGTCAAGAGTTGTCATGAACGTGCGTAAAAAGAAATAAAATGATATCTTGTATTAGGACATTTGTGTGAGTTATTCATAAAATCAATCTAACCTTGATATTTAAAGCCGTGAAGAAAGTTTTCCAGAACTCGGTTTCATTCTCTGTTGTTGTTGTTGTACAGTTGCGTGTCCAACGTCCGCTGCACATTCAACGTCGGTTCTGTATATCTTCCAACATGGCACAAACAAGTTACCATAGATTTAGAACTTTACAATTAGGGAAGTACAGAATAAAAAAGATAATCAATTAAGTCATAAAGGGGGAAGCCAGTGGATTAAATTAAAAAAAAAAAACAACAAAAAACTTTGGGCTCAGATTTATGAAAGTGGATGATCAAGTCAGTTATCAGTACTTGTTCTAAGGGAATAACCCTAATTGTTGGTAATTTTAGAACACTTACATGTTACTAAAAATAAATTTAAGCATAACAATATGAAATCGACACACTTTCTGAAAAAGTTTTTTTCTCGAAAATCTTTCCTGAAAAACTCTCTGAAAATGCAAATCTGTTTTGTAATTGTATAGACCTTTTTAAAAAAATTGTGGGAAATTTTCACCAAGTTTCTTCCAATTTATTGATAAAAAAAGGTTTTTTTTTCGATCGATTTAACACATTGAGGTACTTTTACAAACCTTAATAAATATTTTTGATATACTCCAAGTTACCATAACAAAACGAAAAAGATGTTAAAAAGAAACCTTTTTGTGTGTCTTTAACGTTTTTTTTTTTTTTTTTTTTTTTTTTTTTTTTTTTTTTTTGTATTTTACTGTACATTTTCATGTCGCATATCAGGTTCGCGCGGCAGTTATATGTCAGCCTTAAAAATGTCCGGATTAAGACTTCAACATTCAAAGTATGTTTCCCACATGAGAGTTGAGAGTCTTTATAAAAAAATGTAAACAGTACTTTATAAAGACTTGTCGAAATGATAAAAAATCTTGTGACAACATTTGATAAAGTCACTTATTGTTTTTATCAGTTGAAATCTTTTTATAGTCACTTCAAAATCCCCCCTCCAACTTTTAAGACAACGCCAATGTGTGCCTTAGATATGAGATTCAAATTTTAACCTTCCATGGCAACTTTCACCGTCTTAAACGATGTTATAGTTTTCGATAAAGGATAAATTACTATTTAATTCTGCCTAATGATAGCTTATAAGTCTGAATAATCCAGTTAAAAAATTATCAAGTCCCCGACAAGTGTTACAAAATACCGACAAAGTTTCATTTCTTTCAGAAACATATTTGTGTAAGAAGAAACTGCAAAAAGTATCATTAGTTCATCTATGTAATATAAGCATTATATATAAAAACCTTAATCTCTTTGTACTTTGGTCAGTATATAAAACATGTTTGCGTTTATGCATACACAAGTATATACAGTCATGCATGCACGTAGGAATAGATATTGTTAAATTTGTTCATATAGATTAATCACAATGACCTTCATTCATGTTTTGGATAATGAACTTAACATGTATTATGTTAACTGAGTACTGAGTGCTACATATTTTTATAACTTACTACATGCCTGACTGTCTTCATGACTGACTACATGACTAATTGAATACATTACATGACTGACTGACTACACGACGGACTACATTTTTATCTCACCGACTACATCATTGACTGCGTGACTGACTCACTAAACGCATGCCATATTTGATCAGTTGACTACATGACTGACTACATTACTATCTCATCGACTACATTATTGACGCGTGCCTGACTGACTTACTAAATGACTGGTTTTATGATACATTTCATCTCTCGCTAATGGACTTACTTACTGACAAAGTGGTGAAAAAGAACTAATACAGACGGACGGACGGACGAAAGAAGGAATGAAAAATGAGATGCATATTTACATTTTTAGATATACATGTAATGTTTGTTAAGTATTAACTTACTGATATCTAGATATGATTTTTGTTTGCTTTTGATAATGTAATCAAACTTCATATAGAACGTTATAAAAATGGGTGTGTTAAAATTGATATGTCTGTGTCTTCGGCCTGCCGGCCCATTATTTCATTCGAATGATTTTAGTCTATAAAATACTGTCCTCGCCCTCTCTCTAATGTATTAATGATTTGCTAAGCCAGACTACCACTTGATGTACGCTGAATGGATAAAAATACCTTTATCAGCGAATTTAATATAATATTTTGTGTTACACCCATGATAGAATGGATGGTTATAGTTTTTAATGGAATCTTTTTCCCTTTTCTTCCACCGTGAGGAAGATAAACCAATATGTAAGGTTAATTTCGTGCTAAAATTCCTCAACTTCAAGTTCAGACTGGTCCTTCGTTCTGTGAACAAAGTACTTGAAGTCATAAAGTACTTGATTGTCTTTACGTATTGCACTGATCGTACATCGATTTTGCATACTGCTTCTTTAAATGGTTGGGTTGTAAAAAAAGAACAGACGCTCCGGCGATTTCGTTGGAAGAAAATGATTTTCTAAGCTGTATATTAACTTCCTTGTTCAAGGTTATATAGAGAAGTTGCGCAGATATTCCCTCTTCATTACAACCTTAGGACTGAAGTTTATTTTTCTTAAACAAGACTAAACAATACATAATGAAATGGCATTAAACAATCTCCGGAAGGTTTCATTTCTGATTTTTCTTTGGACATGTTCGGATATCTTTGAAAAATGTGAGTTTTGTTTTTAAATTACGTTTTAAATGTCGTTTGGCGTGCTTATGACAAAAAAAATATAAACGCAAACCATGTAATGTAAATTCCAGAATAAAATGACTAGGAATGCATTCTTACGAGATAAATCAAGTTACGATTTTAAAATGCATATTTAAACACAAAAACAATATAGAACAGTATAAAAAAGAAAAACAAGACTTAAACAATCAAAGTAAGTTTCCACCCGCAAACAAAATTGGAAAAGAGTTAAAGCGACTGACTCACAGATTAATCGCCGATGCATAAAAAAGAAAATGTTTATACATGTAGAAATTATAGTTGTAATTGTGAAGAATATATCTAACCTAAGTTATTGTCTCATTGTTTTGTTACAGAGACACATCATAATATAAAGTTTAAACACTTTTAATCGGTAAAATATTTACCCCGTTAGTCACGGGGTAGATGCTTTGTTTCCATTGTTAATTTGGACGAGGTAGTTATAACTAGGCTAAGTGGTTCAGTGTCTTTATTTTCCTGACCGGAAGGGCATGGGTTCGAATCCTGTTGTTATCATTTTTTTCTTTTGTTTTCATGGTGTAAAGAAGTATAAAATTATGTTGGTTTTTTTATATAATCTTTTTAATGTTTAAGATAAATATTTACTAAATTCTGTGAGTCAGTCGCTTTAAAAGGCTAAAAGCTTATTCACCCATCACAGCAAAGATCTACATATTTATAATTTATTTGATCACGTTAAAATCTTTATAATGAAAATACATTTGCAAATATAAAAGAAAATCATAAAGTAAAATATGACGAGGAACAGATAGAGCGATCACTTCGTTAGAAATTAAAACAGAAAAAGAAAAAAAAACTGGTATAACATGTCGCAGTTCGTAAATGCTTTATATAGTCAAGTATTTGAGACCAAAATGAGTCCGGATACACGGAGAAAAGGTATTGTAGTCCCAATTCAAAAGGGGTGATAAAAAAGTAAGGGTGTGTATATGTATCCATTAGTTAATAAAAATTGTTGTTGTTGTTGTTTATAAAAGACCATGCTTGATATAATATTTGGTAGAGACTTAATATTTTGTTTCAAATAATACGGCATGGACAGGGCTTTGGCAACTTTATTTCTCCGAATTTTGAATTTCAAGAAAAACGTTGATTCTTTTAAAAGTTAAGAGATCGTCCTGAATGTAATGAAAACGATAAAGGTGGCCATAATGACAAAAAGGGACTTTATTTCGTAGTATTTTCACCTGTGTCAACTGTCCTTTTGTTATGTTTCTCCTGGTAACCATGTCAGCAAAAACAATAACTACTGAAAAAATGATATTGACAAATACAACCTAAAAATAAATTTTCAAAGAAAGGATTTTCTTTGTCAGTGAGTTCTTGATTAAAAAACTTGTTTTTATTTCAGGGTAGTGACTGCAAGTCTATGTAAAAAAATCTATTTTTCGAGTTTGTATCGTTATTATTATCAAAGACCAAACAAGCTTTATCAGACTGTCTAGTGTATCACCCTTTTAGTTATAAGTTGAAACTGAATCAAAATAAACCTAACAAATAAATTCACTGCTTCATTAGATATGTAAGCAATAGTCGCCCGAATTCACTGCTTCATACAATATATGAATATAAGTCGCCCAAATTCACTGCTTCATACAATACATGAATATAAGTCGCCCAAATTCACTGCTTCATTCAATATATGAACAAAAGTCGGCTACTGCGTCATAAAATATGTTAGCATTAGTCATCTGAATTCACTGCTTCATAAAATACGTAAACATTAGTCGCCCGAATTCACTGCTTCTTACAATATTTGAACATAAGTCGCCCGAATTTATTGCATCATAAAATATGTTAGCATTAGTCGCCCGAATCCACTGCTTCATACAATGATTGAGCATGAGTTGCCCGAATTTATTGCATCATAAAATATGTAAGCTGTAGTGGCCCGAATTCACTGCTTTATGAAAAATGGAAACCTCAGTCGCCTAAATCAACTGCTTTATAAAAAGTATAAACATATATCGCGTAAATTAAGTGCTTCACGAAATATGTAAATACTACTCCCTCAACTTCTTTCCTCAAAATATACGTAAATATAAGCCGCCCGATTAACTGCTTCAAAATGCGTAAACACTGGCCGCCCGTACTCACTGCCACTTACATATCTAAACTTAAGACAACCGATACAGTGCTAACTAAAGAGTTTAAAATTTAGTCGCCCAGTTAATCGATACTTAAAATGTTTAAACCATAATCGCACGATAATGCGCTCTTTAAACGTGTAAAGTTTAGTCGACAGGTTAAGTGGTACTTTAACTGATTTTGCACCATCATTCGATATACTGCTACTTAAAATGTTTAAACCTGAGTCGTTATACTTAAATCTTTGAGCCTAAGTTGCACGGTTATCTGCTATTTACAATATACACACCTGAATGAGTCAACAATTATCGCGTTTACAGAAAATATAATCTTTGAGACTGACTGACTGAATGAATGACTGAGCTTTTATAAGCTCGATTAATGTATTAAACTAGGAAGAAGGTAGTGTGACGCGTCACCTTTGCGTTAGCGTGGATGTTGGAGATAAAATTACATGAAAATTCGTTTATAGTTCAGAACCCTCTAACAGGATTAGTATGATGCATTTAAAGAGATTCAGTGTATCATTTCACTTTCTTGTCGTTTGTGTGGAAATGATTATTTCTAAATATTGGGAAAAAGTAAAGCTTAAGAACTTACAAACGCATTTTATACGATCCTTTGGATTCAGGACATTCAATGTAAGAAACACATGACCAGGCAATACAACATTCACATTAACATTAATACTTTTTAAGATCTGCACAAACCATTCTGGGGGAAGTGGTAGGAACAGCTTAGTGCACTACCTGTTATAAACAGCCTTTATCTCTAGTTTTGCTTTATCAAAAAGAACTTGAGAAATTGTTTAAAAAGTGTTTTTTTTTGTCAAGGCACTACGTACGTATTAAATAAATGTTATCAAAGGTTATCCTTGTACTGTATTGCGAGACTGATAAGTTTTTGTTTTGTTTTAGTTTTTGAGGCGTTAACAATGTTCCTTATTCATTACTTTAACCAATTTACGACCATAAACTTAACGTGTAATCTGACTACCATTGACTACCAAATAATTATGCATGATTATCACCATACCAAAAGAGAAAAAAGCGATAAAAGCAGAGGAATCCAAATGGAAGGACCAATGTAATATCAGAGAGTATTCAGGGTAGATAATCCACTAATGTCCCCCATTAAAGACGAAAGATAAAGCATACAGCTTAAAATAATTGTGGAAAAGATACGGTTTCTGCATAAAAACACTAAAAATATTATGAGTTGTTCAATCTCAAAACTCACTCGAAACTCCTTAAAGTATCAACTCGGTCGTCTCCGGAAATTTCCGTAAAAATAACTTCCTATCTTATGTGATACGCTCAGGTAATGAGTTCAAAGATGCCTCCATATTGGTAAACACCTCTACGTCACGTGAAAAGTCATCAAAACATAAACTTTCATGCAATATCCATATAGTATCATAATAATATAAATAATAGTTTCCTTATATTATTCATGTTTTTTTCCCCGTAAGAAATCGGACTAGATCTTAATTTTAACGCAGACTTTTAACTTATATAGGAGAGTACACTTCAAAGCGTGC
Organism: Cyclina sinensis; assembly: GCA_012932295.1. Classification (NCBI taxonomy): domain Eukaryota; kingdom Metazoa; phylum Mollusca; class Bivalvia; order Venerida; family Veneridae; genus Cyclina; species Cyclina sinensis. The sequence continues at coordinate 4,444,691 of JAAONU010000017.1, read as the reverse complement.
ATTTTATAAATAAAAAACAGAAGTAACTTGCATGATTTTATCTCTCTGTATACCTTAACATGTTAAATTCCAACAAAATTTAAACAATCATTTACAAAGATAACTTCTCATTGAAACGTCGTATATGAATCGATTTCGAATGCACGATACAATTACAATTTTCATTTGAAATGTTACTGCTAATCTTTAACGCACTGCTAAGCGCTATATACATGTATTACTTTCAATTTCTTTTTGATATAAATGTCAGATTCAGTTTGAATTACTTTCCCTGTAAAACTTCAGTAATGAAATACATTGTAACAACCTATCTAACATGAAAATCTGGAGTAGTCAAGCATGTCTTTGCTGAAACAGGAAGTACTCAAAATTTAGAAACAACGTGAGACATTTTCCTATAAATACATTTTTCTTCTCATTTTTCAGCCTGTTACATTTATCGTTACTGACTTTAAAGAAATGTAGATGCATGAGCGGTTGCTAGGTAACCAGAGGTTGTAAGGTCAAGGTCAGTGTGACTAGGAATAAGAAGAGTCTGTGTTAAAGATACAGAAATTGGATAAATACGGTCAGAATCATGGTCCTTTCTTTGATTTAACTTGTATCACTTCCAAAGTTTCTTTTCTTTTTAAATGTAAAATATGCACTCACTTATTGTCGTCTGCATTTTTTATTTTCAGGTAAAGTGCACGCGGAGGATAATGCTGATTTCGAACTTCATCCACAGGACGGCTGGTTCAACAACCTTGTGCACCCGGACTGGGGAGCTATAGGTGTGTTTTTTTTCTGGCCTTTTATTTTCCGTTTTCTATATCCATGGACCGATTCTGGAGGTGGGTGGGTGGGGAACGGGGGAAGGGTATAACAGACCTACCTGTGTCCAGTGTCCACCTTGAATCTCAGAGATGTTTTCAAACATTCCAGTTTGTAAATCATCAATATGCAAGAACAAATGACTACTGAGTTGGCCTACATAAACGCCAGATAAAGTGACCTTTTAATCTTTTTGATGTGACCTACAATTTAGCGATCCGTCGATAAACTTATCAATTTTTGATGTCCGATTGACCTGTCAGGTTAAAATAATACAAAAGAGACTACTTCCCAGTTTTGGAATGTCCATTTAAATATGCAGAAAATTTTGCCCGGGCGGCATGGATTGGGGTGGTGGGGAATGGTGGACGTCATTTGCGACTACGGCTGTTTGTTTTTAACAGAAACGGTATTCATAAACACAGAACATAACAGTTGTTATTTGACACTGACAGTTAATTACAGTTTATTTTACGCGCAATATCAACCTTTCTGTCACCATTCTTTCCGCATTTTTATTTACCTGTCTTCCCATTTGTCAACAATAAGAAGAATCAGCGTTATCTGTTCCACGAAAAAAAAGCAAACAAACAAACAAATAAACAAAAACAAATAAAAAATGCTTGACAACGTAACAAGTTTGAACATTTTTGAAGCAAATGGCGTTACTAAAACGGCAAGAAAATGTTGAAGGATGGTAGAACAAGACAGCTATAAGGAAAAATACTTTCTTTTCAGGTTAAACATGTTCAGTATGTGTTGGTTTAAGCTCATATATTAGAATTTTGAATGCAGATACAAAAACTTCCTTGGATATGACTCAAGACACTTGTTTCAAGATCAAATCTGCTTGCTCACTAGCGGATTGCTTTTTATTCATCATTTATTTAAATCTATTTGTTTTTCCGCTGGCTGCTTGTCAGAATTTCGCATTCGTGAATAGTCATGAAACACTCAGTGATCAATAAAATTGATTGTTTCGTATCAGAAAAACATCGTGATTATCAAAATGGCCGTTTTTTTTTCACAGAGCATTTTTAAAAATATGTTATTATGGAATTCAACTAAGTTAATCTTTTTTTGTGCATTTTTTTATTTAAAGTTATATAAACTCTTGTGATTTATTTTTTTTTCAAGCAGACGAACGTAACTTTTGTCCTGTATATCTAATGGAAAAATGACAAAAATGATAAGAGTAAGGTTTACTTCTTCAAATAGGTACACAAAGCTTTTAACGAAAATAAAACGTCTAAACAATAGTCGATGTGCGGTAAGTCAGTGACTTGGCAAGACAAGGGAAGCAACTAGCATTAGTGGATGGACTAATAGGTATATGAGGTGTAATCCGACAGCGAGTTGAGTGCATTACACCTCTAGAATGTTTTATATATTACTTCCTTAGTTCCAAAATGTGTCCTATATGTTTATGCATGCCAAGGTTTATCAGAGGAAATCAACATGACTTACAAATGCAAGCACACGTGTACACACACATGCCAACCTTGCATATCATTAAAACAATGTGATCAAAAACACGGGGAACAAAGATGACAGGCATATCAAACAAAACAAAGGGGACATACCCTCAAAGAGTGATTTTTATGCGATGTCAGTGAAAATTTCGAAAGGGCAACAGATAAACTGAATACTTTAATATCAGTCTTAATCTAAGGGGTTGTTGTTGTTGTATTGGGGTTGATAGTCCTGTATTCCAAATGAAAACTTTCTGACAGTCTTAATGCCTTAAAGAGAATTTTGAACATATTTTCTTCTTTGAAATATCAATTATTTCTAATTTTGTAGAGAATGGGCCAATAAAATAGGTAAACAGTACATATTCGATAAATTAAAGATTTTAATCCCTTGTAAGGTTGCATCCAGTCACGGTCGTCATTTCATTTGGAAAAAAGAAATAACAGTTATTCTTTATTAAAGTGAACGTGTGATTTTCTTGATTAAATACTGTTGTCTTGTCTTAAGTTGTTCGCAATGACCCCTGTTGCATTTCTTGTCCTAAGTTGTTCGCCATGACCCTTGTTGAGCGTCTAGTCCTTAGTTTTTCGCCATGACCCTTGTTGCGCTTCTTGTCCTAAGTTGTTCGCCATGACCCTTGTTGAGCGTCTAGTCCTTAGTTTTTCGCCATGACCCTTGTTGCGTTTCTTGTCCTAAGTTGTTCGCCATGACCCTTGTTGAGCGTCTAGTCCTTAGTTTTTCGCCATGACCCTTGTTGCGTTTCTTGTCCTAAGTTGTTCGCCATGACCCTTGTTGAGCGTCTAGTCCTTAGTTTTTCGCCATGACCCTTGTTGCGCTTCTTGTCCTAAGTTGTTCGCCATGACCCTTGTTGAGCATCTAGTCCTTAGTTTTTCGCCATGACCCTTGTTGCGCTTCTTGTCCTAAGTTGTTCGCCATGACCTTTGTTGCGCTTCTTGTCCTAAGTTGTTCGCCATGACCCTTGTTGCGCTTCTTGTCCTAAGTTGTTCGCCATGACCCTTGTTGCGCTTCTTGTCCTAAGTTGTTCGCCATGACCCTTGTTTCGCTTCTTGTCCTAAGTGTTCGCCATGACCATTGTTGCACTTCTTGTCCTAAGTTGTTCGCCATGATCCTTGTTGAGCGTCTTGTCCTAAGTTGTTCTCCAAGTTCTCACTTGTGCGCCATATCAATAGTTGTTCGCTTTATTCTAGATTGTTTGCAATGTCCACATTTGTACAACATTTCCTTAGTTGATCATTTTGTTTCTAAGTGTCTTCTTACGTTCCCAGTTGTATTCGATTTCATTACAATAGCCCTATTGCATCGAGTAAGCACAGTAGGGATGAATGTTAAACAATTTCTTATGTTTTTTCCCGTGACTTTGCAGTATTACATTGACCTATGTATAGTTTTAATTTCATTTAGTTTCCAGGAAAGAAACAGCACTTGAAAACAGATACAAATCATGCATATACTTACACTTGAACTCGTTTGGTCCTTTCTCTTTAAGGCAATTGTTAAGCATGGGTGGTACTTTTGAAACAGCATGTTTTAGTTACAAACGAGAAAATTAAAATTTCAGAAACTAAAAACCTGTAAATTATAAGGGAAAAGGGCACAACAAATTATCTGGGCAGTCGAACGCAGAGCGGCGTGTAGCTGAGAGGAAAACTATTGACGTCTCTAGCAATTTTTATTCGTACTAAATGCTTTTATATAAAAATCTTTAGGGTTAAAGATTAATCTTTAATAAGTTTGATTTCACATATAACAGTGCTTCCGAGCTTTACTCTTAATTTGGTTTGTAACAGTGACAGTGATTGGCTTATCAGGTTTCACTGTCAAAACTTTCGTCATGAAAGTTTAACTTCCGCATTCCAACGAACCTGAATTTGATTGGCTGCTTTTTTATGAAATATTTCAATGTTTTCTTTTCCCACAGATATACTGTGAACGCTAATTTTATTATTTTTAGACATGTTGTAAGAAAAGTAAAAATGAAATTATATAGTATTATGAGAGAATTTCTTACTGTCTTGATTGCTGTATTGACCTCATTGTATAGACCTTAAACGTAGGACGGTTGCTTCTCTAGGAAAGATGCTAGTTAATAACATGAAAGTAAGTCGTAAGTGAGCAGTAGCAGTACGCAGCAGCAGAAAAATGTGAAGTTGGCAGTAGCAGTGACAGCAGTAGCAGAAGGCAAAACGTGAAGCTGGCAGTAGCAGTAACAGCAGTAGCAGTAGGCAAAACGTGAAGTTGGCAGTAGCAGTAACAGCAGTAGCAGTAAAGAAAACGTGAAGTTGGCAGTAGCAGTAAAGAAAACGTGAAGTTTGCAGTAGCAGTAACAGAAGTAGCAGTAAACAAATCGTGAAGTTGGCAGTAGCAGTACGAGCAGTAGCAGTAAGAACTTCTTAAAAGTCTGGAAAGTTTCAATAAAAATAAAACATGTTTTAACATCAACAGACCCTCCTGGGTATATTGCGTAGGCCTGCGACTGTTTTGACACTCTTGCAAACTTTTATGAATTTTGGTGCCAATCGGAAAAAATGTCATTTTTAATGTCTAGAGACCCTCCCATGTCGATTTTACCGGTCTGCGACTGTTTTGACACTCTTGCAAACTTTCAGGAATTTTGGTGCCAATCGGAAAAATGTCACTTTTTAATGTCTAGGGACCGTCCCGTGTCGATTTTACCGGTCTGCGACTGTTTCTGACATATCGCAGACTTTCAGGAATTTTGGTGCCAATCGGAAAAATGTCAATTTTGATTTCTAGGGACCCTCCCGTGTCGATTTTACCGGTCTGCGACTGTTTCCGACACTCTCGCAGACTTTCAGGAATGTTGGTGCCAATCGGGAAGATGTAATTTTTGAGGTCTAGCGATCATCCCGGGTCAATTTTACCAGTCTGCAACTGTTTCTGACATCTCGCAGACTTTCAGGAATCTTGGTGCCAAAATCGAGAAAATGTCATTTTTGATGCTAAGGGACCCTCTGCTACTGTTTCTGATATTATTGCAGACTTTCAGGAATTTTGGTGCCAATCTAGAAAGTCTAGCGACTACCCCGGTTCAATTGCACCGGTCTGTGACTGTTTCAAACACTTTCGCAGACTTTCAGAGTTTCCTACTGCTACTGCTGTTACTGCTACTGCCAACTTCACGTTTTCTTTACTGCTACTGCTGTTACTGCTACTGCCAACTTCATGTTTTGCCTACTGCTACTGCTGCTGTTACTGCTACTGCCAACTTCACGTTTTGCTTACTGCTACTGCTGTTACTGCCACTGCCAACTTCACGTTTTGCTTACTTCTACTGCCGTTACTGGTACTGCCAACTTCACGTTTGATTTAATTTCTACTGTCAGCTGCTACTGCGTACTGCTACTGCCAACTTCCTATTAGTGTCGTTCGTGTCAATACCTTATGTAAATTCTTCAGTTACGATGCAAACATTCCATCAGCCAATCATTTTGACTCCCAACCTTTCTGAAGCGGATGGCAATAGGTACAATGTATACATATGCAAATTAACTCCCATGCCCGCTTTAAAAGGGTTGCCATGGTGAGTTTAACTGTAAGTTGTTGTGTTCTCAGTCAAATGTTATTTATGCGGTACGGACAATTGTCAGGTTTTGTTACACATTCTTTAATGATGAATAACTCATGATTCATTCAAATACAGATGGACAGTTGTTACGGAAGAGCAAGGTTGCATACAGTGATGGGGTCTACATGCCCTCAGGACAAGACAGGCCTAATCCATTCGAGATCAGTTTTGCAGGGCACCACGGCCCACCAGGGCTAGGCTCGCTCAGAAACCGCAGTGCGTTCATGGTTTATTTTGGTAAGTATATACCAATGAGGACTAAAATTTATGCTTTCAAAAGTGACATGTTCAACCCTGCATAATATATCGAGATCATTTTCTTTGCGAATTATCAAATGCATGTCTTACATTTATGAATATATCTAAACAGGTATGTATTGATAGCACGAAAAACAGTGGTTTACGAGCTACATATAATGCTAATATGCAATCATCGCCTGTAAAATATTGTAAACATATGAGTCACATATTTGTAACATATACAACATAATTATTCTGTTTTAGTTCATTTTGTCGTCGGTACTTATTTTTCAACACGGCCGAAGAGTTTTATTCTAAGGGAAATGCAAGATTAAGAAGTCATCCCTTCAGACTCATGTTTTTTTAAATAAGCACACTGCTGCACCAAAACATAGGACTTCGGTTTAACGTTTTGTCTGAAACAATAAGCAGTTTTAGTTGAAAAGCAGGGTCTAGGACTCGCCTTCCCCTTGATAACAAGTCATAACCGTTAGCTCTGGATATCTGATCCGCCCTTAAATGTGTAAATTAAAAAAATCTATTTTGAAAAATCAAATAACTGGTTGTCATTACCTTGTTTGGTTTAAGGTCAGCAAGTTGTTGAGGAGATACTTGATGCGCAAAGACCCGGATGTCCGCGAGAGTTCTTCAACATTCATGTCACACCGGATAAGGACAGGAAGCCAAACTTTGACCCCGAGGGCAAGGGTAACATCGAAATGCCCGTTTTTCGCTCACGATATGACCAGCGTACGGGTTACTCGCCGAATAATCCGAGGCAACAGGTAATTGTTAACGGAAGTCGAAGTGAAAACTTGAGCAAGAATGAATTATGTATTGTAAAAGCAAATAATACCTTGTGAGACACTGCTGTTGTAAAGCAAACAGGTGGTTAGAAACAGATATGAAAGAATGCATTTTTTTGGTGGTATACATGTACAATAGACATTCACTATTCCATTATGTCTCAAAAACGGGACAGGTACTTTCCTGTATTTCTTACCACCGGGACTGATACTTCTTCAGAATATCTCTCGACCCGGACTTATATTTTTTCAGTATTTCTCTCGACCTGCACTGACATTTTTTCAGTATTTCTCTCGACTTTTTTCAGAATTTCCGAGACTGTCCCAGAATTTATCACGACCGGGACTGATACAAATTCAGATTTTCTTATGAACATAACAAAACTATTCTTTTATTTCTTAGCAATAGGAATAATGCTATTTCAGTATTCTCAAGAATGGTGTAGATGTTAAATACCGAAAACTCGTCTTTTCATGCTCGAAGAAAAGGTTTCTTTGTGTTGGTGTCATTTCTGTTACTTGATTAAGGAAGGCGAACTTTTCTTTTAATCAGTCAAATGAGAAAGAGCCACACTTTCCGCTATAAAAGGGCTTAGTCAGAGTATTGTTAAATACATTGTTTTGTTACATTTGATAAACATTTCTTGTATAAAAACAATAATTACGTCTTTCCCTTTTTTACACACTGGTGAACTGTTTACTTGCTAATGTCCTGAATTTATCATGCACTATTTAATTGTAACCCTGTTTACTTCCACCGTCCGACGGTTAAGCCGCCGGGTGTGTTAGTGTGTGTGTGTGTGTGGGGGGGGCGATGTTTGTAGGGAGGGGGGTGGGAGACGCGGTGTGTGTAGGGGGGCGGGGTGGGGCGGGGGGAACCATCGCCAACAAAGAACCTTACAATGCTGTCATTAAAAAGTCAAAATGGAAGAAAAGCATAATTGCTAAACAAAACAATCAATCTATAAACTATCCATATAGGTAAACTAAACCTCTTGTTCTGTAAATGCTTGTGTGGATTGTAGAAAGAAATAACATGACAAAATATCATGACTACGATCAAAAAGACCTTGACTTATTTTGAATGTTCAAGAGTTCTTATCAAAACTGAAAGTGTTTTCTCCTAAGTGGATGAATGACTTTCCTTAAAATCAAGTGACAAGGTCATTTAAAACTTTTAAACCGGAAGTAGAGCACACGTGTTGAATGGCCTAGACCAGAAGTTGAAGACTAAATCAGGAAACACGACGCTGTTCAAGTGGCTGTGCTTAATATTCTTCAGAAAAACCGGGCTGTTTGTGTCTGCATAAATGACTAAAATCTTAGACACAATTAAAAATCTAAATAAAAATAATACGATGAATTTATATTTAAGTTTAAGCTTATTTATTTTACATCGATAGGGGAGAAGTTGTTACTTATATTTATCCCTCTCGATGATTACTTCCTGGGTTCAAACCAGTACTCGCGCAAAAAGAGATGGGATTCGAACCAGCGACCTCCGGATCGAGAGTCCGGCGCTCTAACCCCTTGACCACTGAATTTATGAAGTAATTATCCGTTTTATGAATAATGTCAGTAAAACAGCATTGTTTTAAGTGTCATTCTTTTTTAGCTGAATGAAATAACACCGTATATAGACGGAACTCTGATGTATGGCGTCGGCAAGGCTTGGACCGACGCGATCCGAGAGCTTAGTGAAAAATACCCGGGAAGACTGAAGGCACAGGACCCTAGCGCCCCTATATCAGAAAGTTTTCCTGCAGACAACGATATTAAATTACCCATGGCTAATCCACCTCCACCGAGAGAGCATGAATTGAAACCTGTCGCCAGATTTTGGCGTACGTAAATAATTTCATATCTTATAAGATTTACGGAAACTTCTGCGATCCTTTTTCCTTTCCTTTTGTGCTTTCAATGTTTATTGTAAAATCTCATATAATTGAAGTCACTTACGGTATTAACATTAACTCTGACCGCGTTCATGAGACGTCTGCTTACAGAGAGGAAGTTCAAAGCCATCAATGATCTTAAAGACAAAACTTATTTAATTTATTTGTCTGTTTTGGTGCCTGACAAAAAGGACAGCAACCGTTGAGTAAACATGTATATGTGTGAATCACAAGCGTCCAGTGTATTTAAATTAAGTCCCTCTGTTAAAGGTTTGGGAAACCCTCGAGGCAACGAAAACCCATTCCTGCTCGCATTCGGAGTACTTTGGTTCCGTTACCACAACTACATAGCTGACCAAATACACCAGAAGCATCCCGAATTAAATGATGAGCAAGTTTTTAATTTGGCAAGGAAAAGGATCATCGCAGTTCATCAGGTAAAGTGACATTTTCCGAATAACTTTTATGAATATTTTTTTACTCGGCTTTTCAATGAAGAAAATACAAAACAATGCAATAGCGGTCCAAGTATAGGAATGTGGCATTTTTTAAAACACATTTTAACAAAGACAGTCGCCAAAATTACGATTTTAAGTGTAATTTTTTACGCAGTTGTCTTTTCAAATGCTGCATCTCATAGGAAATACTACGCTATTGTAATCTTGCGTTTGATTAAAGAATTTATCAAACCCTGTCTTTATACATTAAAGAATTTATTTCCAGAGTTTTTATTCTTGAGAACGATTGAAAATAACAGTATGCATGGAGTTAAAGAAAGCCTGTTGTCGTAGAATGAAAAGTTACTGTATGCTGTTACGCACCTAATATCGTGCAGCTAATATGGCCCCGCCTTCTGTACTTGACTTTTAAAGACACCACAATCTTTACTGGTTTACTTAACTGGCATATCATAATTTTTCAGAAAATTGTGATGTATGACTGGTTACCTAACTGGCTTGAACTGGACAAGAATGGCAACCCTTTTGAGATGCCGGACTACAACAAGCCAGATGAAAGCAGTAAATTTTTGTCTACCTTGTTTATCAAAGTAAACTCAAAGCACTGAAAATACGTATGTCGGAAACCTTATGATCACCATGTGATTAAAAAGTATTCATTTATGAGGGAATTGAAATGGTAATATCACATTCCAAGAGTCAAAATCACAGTCAAGTAAAATGTTTTCAAGAATTTAAAAGTATATCCATCTAAAACTTACCACCAATTCAATAATAATGAAATAATAATTCTTTTGCAGGCCCTTACAAAGGTTATGATCCCAATGTACATCCGGGTATTTCACAAGAATTTCAGTCGGCGGCGTTCAGGTTTGGTCACACACTTGTAACCCCTGGAACATGGATAAGGTAAAATTTTGTTGCATATTTAATACAAATGTATCTCTTATTTCTCAGTAAAAAAATCTTGTATGATTTTGTTTTGAATTTTGTAGAGGGTTAAATTTTGTGAATACCCTCGTTTATCGGTTCGATCGATTTTTCAAGTCGACAAAGCACCCCTACTAAACGGTGGCTCTTTCACATTTTGGTGATCAGTTTAAATGAGAGCCCTCGACACTTCCGTTGTAGAGCCCTCGACTAAAACAAGGCTGAAAAAGGTAAGCACGTTTTATAAAAATATACGTTTTTAAAGAGCATGCTTGTTTTTCAAAAATCGAAGAATGTCATTCCACGTAGAACATTTTTCTCATCATTTTAGATGCAGTTTCGATAAGAAATACCGCATAATGACGTTGCTAGAACTTATACCAAATATCAACTCGTGTGTTTTCTTTTACGAGGAGACACATCTTGAGTGATTTCTTTACCATGAAATAGATGCTGGCCCACATAATCGTCATGTAACATTGTTCCAACCTCCTCTTTGGCTCAGCACTAAAAATATTTGACAGAGTTCGGTTAAAAACAAAATACTCACATTTTTTCAAATGTGATCGAGCCATCGACAATGTGATGGCGCCATCGGCAATGTGAAAGAGCCCTCGAAAATGTGATGGAGCCAACACCATCATTCATTAAGTGTTAATATTGTATGTTAAAAAGCACGAAAAAAGCGACGATCTGATTTCTTTTTTTTCAAAATTGGTAAAATTTATTGAAAACACCGGATATTGTTTTGTCTTCAATTCCAGCATCATTGGGTATATTGTTTTTAATGTCTTCTGCTTCATATTCCGAACTAATTGAGATAGGTTTTCAATATCTGCTACATCACTATCTGTAAAAAATCTTGTCTAATGGGTACAAATAACTTCTTCATCACTGATTGAATGGCTTTCAATGTTCTTTTTGATGTTTTTTCTAGGTGTAAAATGTTTAGTTGCCGAAAATATTGTCTTTAACATAGAGTATTTGATTTGCTTTGTAGAACTTTAACCTTGGATGCGTTTTCTTTTATTCGTTTTCGCCGATGTGGTGCCTCGAAAAAATTTCCCCCATGTTTCTTTTATTTATGTTCATTGTTTTGACAATAACTTCTGAGTCGTGTTGCATTGATTTGACGAAATTTTCGTTTTCGTGCTAATCGCTACTCTGTTCTTAGTTTACCTCTAACGACCGTTATCTGTAATTAAACTATGCATATACAATTATAGAGTAATGAAAAACTAGTTCATATGAACGAATCTGATTGAACAATTATTCGAAACATTTCAAGAAAGTAATTATCAACTCGTGCAATTTAATCTATACATGAATTTAATTGGTATAATTCCACAATATTAACACTTAATGAATGATGGTGTTGGCTCCATCACATTTTCGAGGGCTCTTTCACATTGCCGATGGCGCCATCACATTGTCGATGGCTCGATCACATTTGAAAAAATGTGAGTATTTTGTTTTTAACCGAACTCTGTCAAATATTTTTAGTGTTGAGCCAAAGAGGAGGTTGGAACAATGTTACATGACGATTATGTGGGCCAACACCTACTTCACGGTAAAGAAATCACTCAAGATGTGTCTCCTCGTAAAAGAAAACACACGAGTTGATATTTGGTACAAGTTCTAGCAATGTCATTATGGGGTATTTCTTATCGAAATTGCATCTAAAATGATGAGAAAAATGTTCTACGTGGCATGACATTCTTCGATTTTTGAAAAACAAGCATGCTCTTTAATAACGTATATTTTTATAAAATGTGCTTACCTTTTTCAGCTTTGTTTTAGTCGAGGGCTCTACAACGGAAGTGTCGAGGGCTCTCATTTAAACAGATCACCAAAATGTGAAAGAGCCACCGTTTAGTAGGGGTGCAAAGGGTCGGTCACCAAAGTTTGCCGTAAGCTGTACTTTCGTTGTGTAAAGTAATTTACATATATGCTGGTTTCCTTGATTTTAAAAGCTATAAAACTGACATCCTGTATGTCGAAATTAACGATTGAAGTTCTTTTTTATTGTAGAGACAAACAATGCAATTTCAAGGTTCTTCCAATAAAAATCCCAGGGGTCAGTGGTAACAGTCACGCAGTGAGACTGTGTAACGCTTTCTGGAATCCTCAGGTTATTACGATAAACATATTTGAATAAATTTGTACAAGTTATGAGGTAGAAACTATATTCAGAATAAGTACCATTTCCTCCCCTTCGGCTTGACCAGGTATCCAAATGAAAATGTGGATATTTAAAGAATTCGGCTGCCAAGGGAGGTAAATTATGAAAAAAGTGATGAAAACATTTACATAGCGCAAGAGGTTTTGATGAATGAAGCAATTTAATGGTAAAAATAATGGACATTTGAAGAAATAGATGTTGAGAAATATGTTGAAGCGCTTTGTCTAAAAATAAATACAATGGCCGCCACTACAGCAGTCGTGTGTTGTATCTATGACAACACGATCGCCTCTGTATTTCAGGAATTCCTAACCTCTTCGCCTGATGCTTATGACAACATGCTGATGGGCTTAGCCACAACAAGAGTGGAAAGAGAAGACCACATTGTTGTCCCTGACCTTAGAGGTAGGTCACGTGACATTTGTATTTGGTATCGATAGCATCTAGCTTTATGCCGTCAGACCTCGACACTGCAGCAAAGAAGAAGCGAAAAAAAAGATGCGCTTTTATGTATTTTGTTATCATATGCGGAAGGAATGCTTTTAAACTGAGCACCCTTCTGCTTCTCTAATTATATCGTTACACAAGACTTGAAACCCTAAGGTCCCAATTCCGTTTTGACATTGCTTTCGTAAAGATTCCGCTATTAAAAATAAAATATTATTAGTACATGTTGTTTACAAACCAGAAGTGACATAGACTAAACATTATATTTTGTAGAGCATTTGTTTGGCCCACTGGAGTTTTCCCGCCGTGATCTTGTTGCTATAAATATCCAAAGAGCACGTGACCACGGACTTCCGGATTACAATTCCGTAAGAGAAGCATACGGCTTGAATCGTAAAACGTCATGGGAAGAAATCAATGATTATATCATCACTGACGAAGATTTTCCACACCCAGATGATGCAAAATTATATAACTATACAAATAATTACTTCATGCGAGAGGTATGTTATTATTAAAAGCAATTTTCCAGCCTCCCACAGTAGTCAGCTTTGCTTGAAAATGACGCAAGCATTGCACAGCTGAAGATAATTAAACATAGTATTAATGTTCTCAAAAGATATCAAATATTTGTATATGCACTTATGTAATTCATGTGATTGCAGCTTATTTCTTTTTCTGAAGAAATTAACCATGTATACAGAAAATGTATTCATGTTTGAGCTATTCGGACAAACTTTTTTATTTTCATAATACCACCTTATAACTGCAGACGATTATAATGCCTTTCTGCAAATGTTTTGCGGTTTCTATATCTATTAATAAGACCAGTATATTTATTTTGTCGTAATCATCAGCCAATCGAAAGACTTAAGAAACTCTATGGCAACAGCACTGCACCCGACAACCTAGATTTGTTCAGTGGAGGTATTTTAGAAACCACACCAAATGGCCCCGGGGAGTTATTTCGTGCTATTATTCTAGACCAGTTCCTACGAATACGACATGGGGACCGATTCTGGTTTGAAAACAGAGATAACGGGTATTTTCTTTAACCATATGCGCATATTAGCACAGAAAAGAAAAATGTGAAGTTAGATAGTCATACATAAAGAGGAAAATGATAGACTTTTCTGAACTGAGTTGAATTTTACAAATGGGATATACTTTTTGCTGCAACAATTTCATTTCTAAATGTCTACTCCAATTTATAGAAAAAACGGACTTAACTAAAATACTCGCGTTTTTCATGTGTTTTCCATTTTCATCTTCAATTTAAAGGTTCTGGACTATTACGTCATAAAATGTATAAAGAAAAAAGGCTGTTGAAAAAAGGTTTTTAACCTTGTTGTTAAAAAAGCTAGCATTCATAACAAAGATGTAAACTGGAGAAAAATATGAAATTTTGTTTTATTTTTTAACTTCAGGTTATTTGATAACGAAACTATAGGAGAGATTTGGAACACGACAATTCTTGACATTGTACTTGCTGTCACTAACATTAAACCGTCTGAAATCAACGAGAATCCATTTGTGATCAACGGCACGAGTAAGAAAGGAAATTTCTCTTTTTTGAGAGTTTTACGAGACATACCCCAAAATATACATTTTTCTCAAAATCATATATGTCTTCGTGAATGAATTATTACCTGATGTCAATATGTCTGATGACAATTCTACGTACAGACCGCAAACTGAATACAATAATTGTAGTCATTATATAGTTAGTTGTTGTTGTACTGTTTTTGGGCGGATAGCCATTTATTTATAAATACACACTTACTTGGCTGTTATATGCCTTAAGCAAACAATTTTGAACACATGCTTTTATTTTATGCCTACCAATGAAATATAGGGAAATATCAGTGAGATAAAAGTGATAATACACTGTTTTGAATCAGTTAATTACCATTTTGATAATACATTTTTGTGCCCGAACTATTGAATATTGGAGTATTAATCCGCTTTTATAATTAAAGTATGTATGGCAAAATTCAATAAATATTGATAAACTGTGTAGACAAAAATAAATATTATTTGATGAAAGTGTATTCAGTTTATTTCAGCAGAAGTAAAGTTATCATATGTATTGGAGATTGTCTGCACTTTTTTTGTGCGGAGTAACCAAAGTACGCATTAACTGATTTGGGGCTCACCATGGGGAATTTATTGAAGGCCCTGATTAAAAATGTCATAAAAAAACCCATTTTTGACGTGTTGGCATAAAATAAAAAGAAAATTTGTTTGTATTTTAGTGGTAGATGGGAATTTATTTCATCTCGTGAACACCATATGTTGATATTTTCACTCGTGGCTGCGCCACTCGTGAAAATATCACATATGGTGTTCACTCGATGAAATAAATACTCATCTTCCACAAAAACAAACAAATATCCTCTATTTCTTTTAAAAAACATACGTAGTTAATCATCAATGTCCCTTTAAATCTTAATATCATCATGGGTAATTAAGTTTGTTTCACTGTTTGGGAAGCATAAGACACCACGTCATAATGGAAATCAGTAGAGTTATTCAAAGTTTCCATAGTACTATGTTCAAATATTTCTGAAAGAAAGCCAGTAAAATATATCATATCATGCATATTTTGTTAAGATTTTGAAATTTAACAACATGAAAGAAGAACCGAACAAAAGATTTATTTGACTGACATAATTTGAGTGTGACGTATTATGAGTAATATAGGAGTAAACATCATGATACATTGGTAAATAAATATAAGACAACCAAGACGTTCCATAATTACACTTTTAGCTGATCCGTGCTTCCAGCCGGCACAACTGAAGGCAGACTCCTCAGATGAAGTTGATAATGTCACTGTACTGGAGACGTGTACACCGTTAAAACACTATGACTATTTCTCTGGAAGCGAGGTTTCATTTGCCTTGTCCTTTCTAGCACTTGCCTTGTGTATACCAGGTTAGATTTTACTGTTTTACATATAAACATAATGATTTTAAAAAGCGTTGTTTATCAGTTTTTTTCCCACTTATCTAACAAAGGCAGGCTTCTTAATTATGACATTCTTAAATTAGAGAGTGTTCTAAATAATTACGTCTTTACTGTGACAGTGTCAGTTCGATTTAGGTCACAATTAATTTACTTTTTTAAACACTAAATTGACATTTGCCACCTTTTTTAACGACATACATGTAATATAAACATTGTTAAGTTTCAGTTTAGCTCTGTGTGAAAACACAGCTCCCTGCTTTATTACTGAAATTTTAATTGCAGTAAATTCGATAAACCGAGCTTACATTGAAAAAAAAATCTATCCCCCAACTTCCTTTTACTTTTGTTTTTCACAGGAACTATTGGAATAATGATATTAATGGCCAAAATGAAACAGAAAAAAATGAACGAAGCTCGGAGACGCCAAGCTCCTAGGAAGAAAGAGGACGACCCAAACACCCATTTAGGTAATCGAATAAAATGTGTAGAAGTGGGCCCGTGAAGAGTATTTTGCTTTTCAGTAAACTTGCTCACCCCAAATAAATACCAGAAACGCACCATTTAATATATTGAATGTAAAGATTTTTGATGGGTGGGATAGAGTTCGTCACCCCTATAGATGGTACTACAATTCCATATTAGGGAAGCTACGCCCTTGTCTTTTTCAGTCTTAGTGACAGCAACTGAATGAATCTGTTTCTGGTCTTACCCTTTATGAAAACTCTTCGGTAATCCACTACAGAAAAGTACGAGTTTCTTCACGGGCTTCTACTTCACTGTATTTGTTTTGGCCACGTTACCTGTCAACTGTAATTTTGCCACGTTACTTTGACAGTGCCCAGCAGCTAGCTAATGTGCTAGGCACTATTTTTTCTTTTAAAGGTAGTTTAATAGTTTTGAAAGCGGTGTACACAGCCGACAATTACAACAGTGCGAGTGGTCGATCTGTTGAATGTTTTAACGGTATACGTATATATTGCAGCCGTAGAATGGGTTGGTTTCAAGGAAGGCGAGAGAAATATCAAGATAAAATTCGACAAGGACCGGAAGAAGTTGCATGTGACCGACAGAGGAAGACGTCAGCTCCGCATGATCGACCTCCGTTACGCAGAAAAGGTCAATTTTCGGTTGTCGTCAGACAAAGGATGCAATCTTATTTCTGTACGAGTTCCAGGAGAAATAGACTTGGTCAGTAGAAGCTTGAAATCTGTGTTTGTAAAAACGCTTGAAATCTGTGTAAGGACAGGCTTGACTCAAGTTATTTTCAGCATAGTATATGTAGGACAAAACAATTGAAGACGAGTTTGTCAAGAACTTTGAAAGTCCTTAAATTAACCGGACAAAGATCTAACATGGGTCTTTGGGAAAACCTGAGTTTGTCCTTGATAATGATCAGAAACTTTGAAATATTAAAAAAGCAGCAATTACTTGACGCCATTGAGATAAGCTAACATGAAATAAAAATGAAACACATAATAAGTTCATAATTCAAACGATATCCATAAGTATTCAGTAAATATAATCGCCTCTTGCTTTCAGGTGCTAAAGTTTGCAGACCAGATATACAGAAGTGAGTTTATCTCGGCCCTTGAGAAGTTTTTACAAGAGATACATGTGGCCAGGAACCAGCATGAAATGAAGGAGGATATGGTTCTGAAGGATGCAACAACCAAGGAACAAAGACAAAAACTCCTGGACCAGTTCATAAGGGTCATCTGTCTCCACGTGAGTGATAAATAAGACATAAAATTACTTGTTTCGCTAATTATCAGGAACAAATAGATGAATTTGTATACACCAAATGTGCGGAAAGCATCTGAACCATATCATAGAGGACGTATGCTATCCCGAGACCTTTTGGCTTCCTAAACATGACCAAAGCTATATAAATTTTGATAGGGGTGATATTTATTTTCGGCTTATCAGAAATAACACTGTATTAGAATGTACATGCATTTATTTTACTACAGGCGTACAAAACAGAGTCGACCGATGCAATGAACTTTGACGCTGAGACAGCAAACGCTGTATCTAAGATCCAGCTCACCCGCACCGAGTTCGCTGACGCCCTGGGGCTTAAACCCACGTCTCTATTTGTAAGAAACATGTTCCTGATGGTTGACAAGGACAAAAATGGCTTTGTTAGCTTCCATGAGTTCATGGAAATGTTCACAATACTTGCAAAGGGTAAGTAAAATTCGAAAAAAGTCCATCTGGATGTTGCGCCATTAGGATGGTATGTGGGACAGTGCACGATTTTTTGAGGAGTGGTAAAGGGGTGGAGTCCTGTACACTTGATTTGGGCTCAGTTTAAAAAAAAAACGAATGTGTAAGTTAAGCACAAAATTTTGCGGAAGTGCATTGATTAACGGGTCACTTGATCGAATCTTACCAGGTTAAGAATCTCTGGGGGATTTCCAGATGAAGTACCTACGGCGGAAGCTCTGGCTTGACCCCAGGAAGCAGACATATAGCGGAACCAGTATCAGTTGCAAGACCTTGTTCCCAAACCGATGTAAAATAGATAAGTTTAAACTAAGCAAGTATTAACGTTTAATCATGAGAGTTTTGTTGTATAATCGTTTTTTGAATAGGGTACATGAAATGACAACATGATGTATCTACTCCATTAACAAAATTTTGATAGCTGTTTTAGAGCACCTTCTGTTTGTATGCTTTTTGATCTGGCTCTAACGAGTATCGTTAATCGATCAAAACGGCTTTATTTTGTAGGCGGGGCAAACGAGAAGGCGGAAATGTTATTTAACATGCACGATCTTCGCGGTAAAGGGGAGCTGACTCCAGACGGTTTCACAAAAATGATCAAGTAAGATTGACTTTCCTCACTGAAATAAAAAGTTTTGAGACCTGTTTTTAACATACGTATTTGATCATTAAAAAATATTTTTGGAATATAAGATATATAGAATAATTCTTCTTTTTCTTAACTATAAGAGAATATAATAACTTTAAAAAAATTGAAAAAAACTTTAAATAAAGCATTGCGATTTTCTATTTTTCTATTTGGAGCAGAATCGCGTCCAAATTTTAAACTAAATATTAAATATACATAAATTTATAAAACTCATTATAGCCGCACAAAGCGATATAAAGTTCGGTTACCAAACGTGACAAACAGCTTTTTTAATATCTAACACATCTTTTAATAAAACACAATATTTCTCGTCCACAGAGCAATGTTGGATCTCTCCGACTCGAGCCTGGACTCAAGTGCAGTCAGCACTCTAGTGTCTACGTTATACCAGCAAGCCGGACTCAGCCCAGGCCAAAACATGTCTCTGAGTGCTTTTAAAAGGATTTTTGCTTCCGAGGAATATGAACAGACTTTGGAAAATGCAACTCTTCGGTTACAAGGTAAATTTCATATCTTTTAAACCATGTCCCATTTCATAAAGTTTCTGATTTGGTATAGAACGTATTATCATAACAAAACTGCAGTTACCATGTATTTATAATGCATAATGTCTGTTCTACACAACTTTTGAAAACTTTTAATTTCATCTCTAACTACATTTTTTTGTATTCTATGTGTTAATTTTATCTCATCTGTAAATTATGTCTGATAACCTTGACGTATTTTATTTAATCTTATCTTTCGTTTATCTTTTAACATGATTTCCCTAAAAATCAAGACCAAAGATTGCTAAAAATTCGTTATCATCTATCTTTAAGTTACTATGTAATGGGGGTTAGTGATTCTGGATTGACTGAAAAAAAGATAACTTTCTGATTATGTTCACAACAGGAGCAAAGGCAGAGTGTAAGTAAACGGGTGCACGCTACAATTTTAATTTTAAAAAATCAGACTTGTGATTTAATTTGCATTAAATTACGTTTAGGATTTGATGTGCATAGGAATGAGATCAGTGATCATGACTGTCGGATCTTATGGCTTGTCATTTTCCGTAATTTAATCCACGTTAAAGTATGGAAATGGCAACCTATTTCAATATGAGTCGGTCAATCTTAAAACGATTTGCGTATCCGGACTATATTCTGTTTCGTAGTAATATATTACGTCATTCGGTCAGATGAAGCCTTTTGGCGCTAGTTTTATTGTGTGCGCATTCATTGGAGAGGCCATCAGACCGCTCATAGCTGCTGGCGGCATCATTTTGCATATCGAACTGAAGTTAAACCTCTAGGTTTCAAGCCCGTGTCTTTAAAACCAGTCTCCAATAATCTTTGTACGCATGTTCTGTTCAAAAAACGAAAACTAATCACTACCAGTCTCCTCGCAATGATCTCTCTTTATTTCTGCCGACAAGGGTTAACTTTAGCTCGTTTCAAGCTTTATATACATGTTAGAGCTTTTTTTTCAAAAGAAACTATTTTTTCTCTTAGTTTGTTCAGTCATAATGGGAATGACATGGATTTTACATGTCTGGAAGTTATAGAATTAATAAGTAAGCTAAACATTTGTTTATTTACCTTCGACTTTCATCACGTGACATGCCTGCCTGAAAGGAAAATAACCGCTGCGTGTGGAGTTATTTGAAAATAGTTGATATGCTGAATAAGATTGACATATTTTTTTCAGAGTACGTTGATAATCCTCTCTTATGCTTCTTTTTATGCTAGACAAAACATGATTGGTGTGTTTGTGTTTTGGTTTGCTACTTTTGTTTGCGTTCTTGAATTCTACTTTGCTTTGGGGGCTAGCTAAATCTTTTTATTCATTAAGAATGTTAGAATCTAAACACAAAACTTTTTTTTAAAATGATAACATTTGTAAAATTGACAAGTTTCTTATGTAAGATGTGTTAATTCCCTTGAAGCAATACTTTCATGAAATAATCAGAAAACAAAGATAATTATTTGTGTTATATGATAATGTGATATTTTTTGATGTTAAAAACATAACAGATTTTATGATTTAATGTCTTTCTTGTATGTTTTAAAGTATTACTGTTTTGGAGCTCAGGAATTATGTCACTTAAACCAACGGAAAAGACTTGCTTTTGTGTGGCTGGACACTGGGGAGTAATAGCAGAGCAGTTACTAGCATTGATTTGGTGTTTTTCGACCACCTTATTTTCTTTATAAGGATTCTGAAAGCAGTGCCAGTGAATGCATAAAAATAAACCTTTTTTATTTTTCAATATGTTATGACTTAAATATCGAAAGATAACAAATATGTCTCAGACACTTTTGTGAACATGCAACTTTGAAAAGAAATGACAGGCGTTCTTCAGAATAAAAACACCAACAACAAAAATGCATAAAAATGGCGCATGAGTTTGTCGTAATTATTTTTCAGGGCAAGGTGGTAACAAGTCTTTCAAGGAATCATTCAGTATAAGAAGAAAGACTTTCATTGATTCATATGGGTAAAGGATACGTTTCTTGTTAGCAATACTTTAACATAATCATCCAAACTGAACGAGTCACAAAACGACAAAACCCAGTTATAGTTACATAATTTTTATATGATTTTCTGACAAAAATATTTTCGATAAAATGAAGACGGTGTACTGCGGATCCAAGTGCAATCTACAAACTGGAAGGGTCTGGCGAGTACTTACTACATAACTACTATACTGCGTGCAAGGCAACAGACAGACAGCCATACGTACAAATGGACAGACGACAGATGACCAGACGAACAGACAGGCGGACCATATAATTAGAACATATTTAGATTTAAAAATCGCTCTTCTGTAAACGAGGCTAAAGCTTTTACAACCAACTTCATGTATATACCCATTAAGGAAAAAGCAACGGAAAAAGGTAATGTAAATTTATAAAATTTCAGACAAGACGCTAAGGAAAATAGCAAGAACTCGACGTCACGCCCGAAATCGAAGGTACTTATACCGACAGAGCGGAAACAAGAGCCGAGAACCGGTTGGCAGAAAAGACTGTACAGCTTCAATAAATACGTGGAAAATTACAGACGACAGATATTCTGGATCACACTTTACATTCTGATCTCAATCGGCATATTTGTGGAAAGAGCAGTCTGTAAATAGATACTTTATTAATTTAATGCAGAAATAGTTCCCTTTGCCCTTTTCAAGTAGGGACGCACATAATGGTCAGCTGATTGCGGTCAATACCTTTAAGACATTTTTATCTGACTGAGCGTTATTGGGTCGAGGGTACTTTAATATATTTGAAAAAAGGAACTTTCTCGCGGAAGGCCCTTCCCGGGAATGGAGTTCATATAAATTACCTATCTGACAATATCTCGTCTGCTGATTTGATTTTTTTATTTTTCTGCTTCTCATTCGAATTAAATTAAAAATATCCAGACAGTCAAGCTTTTTATAAGCCCAGCAAAGGTTTATGCTTATTTCTTATTTTCAATAAATCTTTAGTCATAGTTGACACTTAAAAAAAATTCTCGCCAAGATATATAAATTATGTGGACATCATAAAGTTATTTGTTAAAATCTGCAGAATATATTTCCAGATTACTCATTTGAACGGGAGCACGTGGGTTTGCGGCGTTTGGCGGGATACGGTGTCACTGTGACACGTGGCGCCGCTAGCGGCATGATGTGGACTTACTCATGTATGCTGATCACAATGAGTCGAAATACGATAACTTTCCTGAGAGAAACATTCCTTCACAGATTTATTCCATTTGACAGTTTTATTGCCATGCACAAGTTCATCGCTGCACTGGCGCTTCTGTTTACAGGTTGTTCGTTTTCCTATCTTAACCCATACAAAAGATTAACGTGTTAAATATCTTTATTATGAGGTGTTGTATTACGTTTCATTCAATGCTTTCGTGTGTCTATGACATTACATGTAAAATACGTCGGCTTCATCGGTGTCACTCTCGTTTGACTGTTTGTCAGTAGGACACGCAATGTTTTTTTTCATTTTGTGTGAACATACTCTTGTAGGCATGTATGAGTTTTGCATTGCAGTCTCAACTTCATGACCCGCGTTAAAATAATAGCTTTATGCATTAACAACATTTTTCCTTTGTTTTTATTTTTTCCATATTATATCAACGCTTACCTTCTTTTTTTCAGTAATACACTGTATAGGGCACGGTATAAATCTGTACCATATTTCAACATGGGCGTCTAACGACCTTAACTGTGTCTTTCGAGAATATTTCCGAGCGTAAGTTTTCTTTTGTATTTTCTGTTCGCTAACCCTTACTAACAGGTATATATCAGTATCAGATCAAAGGAGGTAAACTTGTGTTCGAGACATGAGCTACTGTAGGTTTTCCTGATAGTGCATTGTAGTCAAGTGTAAGATAAACATGTATTCTTATCCTGAAGTTTTAGGGACCATAACGGTTTAAAATAATACAGATTTTTTTCAAGTATTTACTTTAAGGAATTCTATATTTCTAATATTTTAATGTTTGCTCCTCAAATAACCACTACTTTTGAGGAGGGACCGTGGTCCAGGGGTGGAGCGCAGGCTCCGGATCCGGAGGTCGCGGGCTCAAATCCTATCAGAGGCGAGATTCTGCGCGAATACTGGTATGGAACCCAGGAAGCAGTCATCGAGAGTGATGAATCAAGGTTGTAAGAACTTGTATCGCAATCGATGTAAAATAAATGAGTCTAAACCAAAACCACTGCTCTGCAGTAATGCATTGATGAATACTTTCTGTGATTTTTTTTCAGGACCGACAAACTAGCTTCATTCCACTACTGGGCTTGGACAACGATCACAGGTTTGTTAATGCTTTTGTTTTCACTTTTCTACCAGTTATTATTCTTATTTATTATATTTATATCTATGGATGGAGTGGTGTAATTTATTCATTTTTTTATCTATTGAACTTAAATTTAATAAATATTGAACATAAATTTTTCTCATCATAAAAGAACAAACTAAAAAATACTTTCAGGGCTTGATGAAAAGTCAATAGTCTTCTTCAAAGATTAACTTAACTTGAACCAATCTACAGTATTTTGAATTTCTTTAATCTTGTTGTATATTAATTAAAAAACTCGAATTTCCTTTCGCTTGCAGGGCTGACGGGGATAATATTAACTGTAATTGTGATCATCATGTACGTGTTCGCCATGCCTTACGCTCGGAGGAACTTGTTCAGCGCATTTTGGTTTACACACAATTTCTACATTTTCTTGTACATCTTCATGATTTTACACGGATCTGGGCGTCTTGTACAGAGCCCACTTACACAGAACTTTCTGATTGGCCCACTGGTTATTTACGTCATTGACAAACTGATCAGCTTCAGCAGGAAGAAGGTGGAAATTTCCGTGCAGAAAGCGGAACTGCTGCCATCTGGTAAGCTATGTGATCGGTAATGTCCGGAAACCTTCGATTCAGTTTCCGTAAAATCTGATAAGGTGATACGAACCTCAGCGAGAATATTTTAGGCGGATTACGGCGTAGTCTTCTGATAGATATGTTACTTATGACATACATGCACAGTCATACGCGAACTTCTTTTATGATGGCGTTTTACAGTAATTGTTTGGAAAATCTCCATTTCAGTTTTAAAAATCTTTTGTTTTTTATTGTTTTTATTTTATTTTCAGTAAAAATGATAAGACTGTCTGGTATTACTGACAACAGTCCTTTGTTTGCTTTTGTGTTTACAAAGGGATTTCTTTTCAAAAGATAAATAGTCTCAAATTGACATTTTCCTTTTCAGATGTCCTTGGCTTAACCTTCAAACGACCTTTGAACTTTGAATATAAATCTGGCCAGTGGGTCCGTATCGCTTGTCTGGAACTAGGGGAAGGGGAGTACCACCCATTCACCCTCACCTCAGCCCCTCATGAGGAACACCTTAGTCTACATATAAGAGCTGTGGGGCCGTGGACAATGAACATGAGAAAAACGTATGATATAAATAACAGAGACGGAAAACCATTTCCAAAGGTACATAATGTATTCTATATGTCTTTACATTTTAAGTGTAAGTGAATAAGCGGGGCTCGAACTCGCAATATCTGGATTACACAATCCATGTGCAATATTACAAACCAGCCTGGGAACTTTCTTATCATGTGGTCTTTAGTCATACCTTTTATTCTCCAGTTGATCAGTACTGGGTTCTGCAGCGTTTTTTCTTACCAGTTGTTTAGTGGGTTGACTAATAGTGGTACACTTGTTCGATGCCGTGAAAACAGTGTTGTGCATTTTGAAGTGTTCAGTACTCTCTTTTTCTAAAACGTTGAGTAATGTCCGCCAATCACGTTTTGTTATTATAGTGATTTAATTTAACTTCAACGCTTAACAGACACAAAATATCTCTTTTAACAGTATTTCTTTAAACGAATAAAATTCTTTTAACTACAGCATTTCAAAACTAAAAAGTCTTTAAACTACAATCATAAGATAATTCTTTAATTCTTTAAACTACAATACTTTTTTAAAATACAGTTTCTTTAAAATACAATAATTCTTTAAACTACAGTTTTCCTTTTAACTATAGATATTCTTTAAACTACAGATATTCTTTAAACTACAGTAATTCTTTAAACTACAGTAATTTTTTAAACTACAGTTTTCCTTTAAACTACAGATATTCTTTAAACTACAGGTTTCATTTAAACTACAGATATTCTTTAAACAACAGTATTTCTTTAAACTACAGTAATTCTTTTAACTACAGTAATTCTTGAAACTACAGTTATCTTTTAAACTACAGATATTCTTTAAACAACAGTAACCCTTTAAACTACAAATATTCTTTGAACTACAGTAATTCTTTAAGCTACAGTTTTCCTTTAAACTACAGATATTCTTTAAACAACAGTAATTCTTTAAACTACAGTAATTCTTTAAACTACAGTCTTCCATTAAACTACAGTATTTCTTTAAGCTACAGTAAATCTTTAGACTACAGTAATTCTTTAAACTACAGTATTTCTTTAAACAACAGTAATTCTTTAAACAACAGTATTTCTTTAAACAACAGTAATTCTTTAAACTACAGTAATTCTTTAAACTACAGTATTTCTTTAAGCTACAGTAATTCTTTAAACTACAGTAATTCTTAAAACTACAGAAATTCTTTAAACAACAGTATTTCTTTAAACTACAGTAATTCTTTAAACTACAGTATTTCTTTAAACAACAGTAATTCTTTAAGCTACAGTAATTCTTTAAACTACAGTAATTCTTAAAACTACAGAAATTCTTTAAACAACAGTATTTCTTTAAACTACAGTAATTCTTTAAACTACAGTATTTCTTTAAACAACAGTAATTCTTTAAACTACAGTAATTCTTTAAACTACAGTAATTCTTTAAACTTCAGTAATCCTTTAAACTACAGTATTTCTTAAAACTACAGTAATTCTTTAAACAACAGTATTTCTTTAAACTACAGTATTTCTTTAAACAACAGTAATTCTTTAAACTACAGTATTTCTTTAAACAACAGTAATTCTTTAAACTACAGTAATTCTTTAAACTACAGTAATTCTTTAAACTACAGTAATCCTTTAAACTACAGTATTTCTTAAAACTACAGTAATCCTTTAAACTACAGTATTTCTTAAAACTACAGTAATTCTTTAAACAACAGTATTTCTTTAAACAACAGTATTTCTTTAAACTACAGTATTTCTTTAAACAACAGTAATTCTTTAAACTACAGTATTTCTTTAAACAACAGTAATTCTTTAAACTACAGTAATTCTTTAAACTACAGTATTTCTTTAAACTACAGTATTTCTTAAAACTACAGTATTTCTTTAAACAACAGTAATTCTTTAAACTACAGTAATTCTTTAAACAACAGTAATTCTTTAAACTACAGTAATTCTTAAAACTACATTAATCGGTTAATCTACAGTAATCCTTTAACTACATTAATCTTTTAACTACAATAATTCTTTAAACTACAGTAATTCTTTTAACAACAGTAATTCTTTAAGCTACAGTAAATCTTTAGACTACAGTAATTCTTTAAACTACAGTTATCGGTTAAACTACAGTAATCATTTAAACTACAGAAATTCTTTAAACTACAGTATTTCTTTAAACAACAGAAATTCTTTAAACTACAGTATTTCTTTAAACAACAATAATTCTTTAAACTACAGTAATTCTTTTAACAACAGTAATTCTTTAAGCTACAGTAAATCTTTAGACTACAGTAATTCTTTAAACTACAGTTATCGGTTAAACTACAGTAATCATTTAAACTACAGAAATTCTTTAAACTACAGTATTTCTTTAAACAACAGAAATTCTTTAAACTACAGTATTTCTTTAAACAACAGAAATTCTTTAAACAACAGTATTTCTTTAAACAACAATAATTCTTTAAACAACAGAAATTCTTTAAACAACAGTAATTCTTTAAACTACAGTAATTCTTTAAACTACAGTATTTCTTTAAACAACAATAATTCTTTAAACTACAGTAATTCTTTTAACAACAGTAATTCTTTAAGCTACAGTATTTCTTTAAACAACAGTAATTCTTTAAACAACAGTATTTCTTTAAACAACAATAATTCTTTAAACTACAGAAATTCTTTAAACTACAGTATTTCTTTAAACAACAGAAATTCTTTAAACTACAGTATTTCTTGAAACAACAGTAATTCTTTAAACTACAGTATTTCTTTAAACAACAGTAATTCTTTAAACTACAGTATTTCTTTAAACAACAGTAATTCTTTAAACAACAGTAATTCTTTAAACTACAGTATTTCTTTAAACAACAGTAATTCTTTAAACAACAGTATTTCTTTAAACAACAGTAATTCTTTAAACTACAGATATTTTTTAAACTACAGTAATTCTTTAAACTACAGTAATTCTTAAAACTACAATAATCGGTTAATCTACAGTAATCCTTTAACTACATTAATCTTTTAACTACAATAATTCTTTAAACTACATTAATTCTTTTAACAACAGTAATTCTTTAAGCTACAGTAAATCTTTAGACTACAGTAATTCTTTAAACTACAGTTATCGGTTAAACTACAGTAATCATTTAAACTACAGAAATTCTTTAAACTACAGTATTTCTTTAAACAACAGAAATTTTTTAAACTACAGTATTTCTTTAAACAACAATAATTCTTTAAACTACAGTAATTCTTTTAACAACAGTAATTCTTTAAGCTACAGTAAATCTTTAGACTACAGTAATTCTTTAAACTACAGTTATCGGTTAAACTACAGTAATCATTTAAACTACAGAAATTCTTTAAACTACAGTATTTCTTTAAAGAACAGAAATTCTTTAAACTACAGTATTTCTTGAAACAACAGTAATTCTTTAAACAACAGTAATTCTTTAAACTACAGTAATTCTTTAAACTACAGTATTTCTTTAAACTACAGTATTTCTTTAAACTACAGTATTTCTTGAAACAACAGTAATTCTTTAAACTACAGTATTTCTTTAAACTACAGTATTTCTTTAAACTACAGTATTTCTTTAAACTACAGTATTTCTTTAAACAACAGTAATTCTTTAAACTACAGTAATTTTTTAAACTAGAGTAACTTGTTTAAATACAGTATGTCTTGAAACAACAGTAATTCTTTAATTTACAGTATTTCTTTTAACTTTAGTATTTTTTTAAACTTGTTATCCTTTAAACTACATTTATTCTTTAAACTACTGTCATACTTTTAACTACAGTTATTCTTTAAACTTCAGTAATAATTTAATACAGTATTTCTTTAAACTACAGTAATTTTTTAAACTACTGTAATACTGTCAACTACAGCAATCCTTGAAACTTCAGTAATTATTTAACTTTCAGTTATTCTTTAAGTTAAAGTAATTCTTTAAACTACATAAATTCTGTTAGCTACAGTATTCCTTAAACCACAGTAATTCTTTAATTTTCAGTAATTCTTTACACTTTAGTTATTTTTCAATCTATAGTTATTCTCTAAACTTTCGTATTTCTTTAAACTACAGTAATTCTTTTAACTACATTTATTCTTTTAATCTTTAGTAATTCTTTAAACTTCGTTTAACTTCAGTTATTCTTTTAACTTCGTTAAATGTCATTAATTCTTTAATTTTTTTAAACGCAAGCAATTCTTTAAACTTTTTTAAACACCAGTTCTTCTTTAAACTTCAGTAATTCTGTAAACTTCAGCTCTATCTTGACGGACCTTTCGGGGAAGGTCACCAGGACTGGTACAGATACCAGGTTGCCGTCCTGGTCGGCGGGGGCATAGGTGTCACTCCATTTGCCTCCATTCTCAAGGATATTGTGTTCAAGTCCCGGACCGCCAATGTCAGGTTTCCCTGTGAGAAGGTGTACTTTCTGTGGGTCACACGTACCCAGAAGCACTTCGAGTGGCTCACAGATATCATAAAAGAGGTAAGTTAAGTGAAGAAAAAACATCTGGAACGTTTGGTTCTCAAAATCACGGATTGATTTCACCACAGCTCTACAGTATGCTGGCATTGTGTCGTGTCTTTACCTTTTATGGTAATGACGTGTTTTTACTATTACATACCTCCAAATGTCATCGTGGCATATATTAGTATAAATATATTTCAGTAGGAATTATCACGTATCCCACGCAAGAGCGATATAAAAATTAAATGGAAGTCAAAGACAGTGAACGGACCAAAAAAAAGAGAGAAAAAAATAGAAAAAAAGTAACTTATGTTCCATTCAAACAGTTTCTAACAGCATTTTGTTTCACATTCGCTATGTTTCACATATTTTTCAGTTCATACTGTATCCTTCTAATTTGAGATTTTAGCATCATGGCTTTAAATTACAGGTGGAAGAAAACGACCCCATGCACCTGGTCAATGTGCATATCTTTATTACTCAGTTCCAACAGAAGTTTGATCTGCGGACAACAATGCTGGTAAACTTTTTAGTTGACTGAAACATTGCTAGATACACAGTATTCCATACTTTAAGAGATCAGTCGTGACATTTTTGTCCACACTTTGACACCATACTAGTGTGTTGTATGAGAAATAACACACACGTTCAAACCTGAGAATAATTTTGTACACAGGAATCACGTAGATATATTTTTAACGCTTCTTAAAACACAGAGGCAAGCAATTTAGCTATGAAACGCCAAATAGACTGAAAGGGCTGGATGCATATAGACCACTGAATTATCGTGGTTGCCATGACACTAATAATACAAACACAAAGTTATATGGAAGCCAGCAAGTCAATAATTTCACTATTACCTTCGAAACAGATTTTCGTCAAAAACGCGCAAAAATATTCATGGAAATAGTATCTTTTTATGAATTTCATATTTTTTGGTCTTACCAGGTTCTTCTTCTTCTCAGTTTAAAGGATATCAAAATAGCTTTGAAATTCATAAATAATATATATTAGGTTTTAAGTAAACTCTTATATTGTATTTACAGTACATATGTGAGAGAAATTTCCAGCGTGTGTGCGGTAAAAGTCTTTTCACTGGCCTAAGAGCTACTACGCATTTCGGTCGACCACAGTTTGAAGAATTCTTTAAGTCTCTACACCATGAACACCCATCCGTAAGTGTCTTTGAAATCAAGTTTTAGGTTATAGAAACCTCAAGGTGGCATGAACAAAAAGAAAAGTCAAAGTGACAGATACGTTTGGTTAATACACCTCGAAACTTGTGTGGCCAAACATATGCCTGATGGACATCAAATTAACAAAGAAAACAGCTTTATCTTTAGATATGATAAGTTTCAGAATGTTGGTGTAGTTTTTCAGCCAAACAAAGTACACTTTTATCCTTACATTCAAGTTATTAAAATGTTACTTAAATAATTATTACGGATACTGAACCTACACTGGCGCTTTTTTTGTAAATGCGCTAACTCAGTAATCCCCAGATTCTTTGGCGAAATTAACTTTGGGTTAATAATGAACAAAATCACACCAAATTCCAAAGCATTTTATTCGCCCAAATAATAAAATGGATTGAAAGTTGTTTCAGTATGTCTTCATATTTCTTGACCTACTTATTTAGTCCAAAGCGAATTCCGGAGAGAATGGCTAATGACGTCAGACTGGCTTTTTGTAAGATTTGCGAGTTACTATGTACAATGTTAAACATGTGCTCTAACTTTGACTGAAAGCATATTCCTTTTTTCTGTTTCAGGTTAAGCAAGTGGGCGTGTTCAGCTGTGGTCCTCCCCCAATGACGTTAAATGTTGACCGCGCTTGCTCAGCAATGAACAAATATGAAGAATTTCCAACCTATTCTCACCACTTTGAAAACTTTTAAATTTAATCATGTGTTAACAAACTATATCAAACCGAGCTTGTTGTTCAAATGCACCAATTTCAAACAAAACATGATTTAAAATTTTTACCAGAGTCATTCAAATGACGCCATCTTTGTTTTGGTGAAATATCCGAATCTACGCAGAGGCTGTACTACACTTACCAAACCATGTACGTACCATTGCAACCACGCATGTCACATGGTGATGGATGCTAGTAAATAAACAAAATATTAATTTCCATTTAGTTGACTTTTTTCCATTTTGTAACTTTTAAACATCTATAATTTAAACAATTAA
This sequence comes from Cyclina sinensis, assembly GCA_012932295.1. Lineage (NCBI taxonomy): Eukaryota > Metazoa > Mollusca > Bivalvia > Venerida > Veneridae > Cyclina > Cyclina sinensis. Next base: position 4,413,404 of record JAAONU010000017.1, on the reverse strand, counting down.
AAAAAATGAGAAAACAGACAAAAGAAAACAAACTTTCGGTTCATTTGAGTCCGTGAAGCGATAGTAACTCTATGGGAAGCTAGTAGCAAAGACTGTGAATGGATATTGTTATTTTACAACTTATGTCTGTTTAAATGCGCGTATTCAGTTTATGGTGCTACATTGTTTATGGAAAGAATAAAACTTTGTAATCACTTTGCATGTAATATGATCAATGATTTGATACATTTGTTAATCAAAATGTTTTTGTTTTGTATTACTGCATTTATTTAATTTGTGAGTGTATGCATTCATTGAACGAACCGAATTAAATATTTCTTAGTTTCGTATTTAACTTTTCTATATTTCAACCAGAACTGAATCAGGAAACGATATGCACTTGTACACCTACATCACAAACAAAAGATTTTGATGACAGGTAAATCTGACAAAGACATAAAAGATGTCTCCAAATATATTAAGGTAATTCAAATACTTGATGGGCGTGTCCCAAAAACACAAGGTTTGTTCGGGAATCAAAGGGTTCAGCTTTCACCGAGTCACTATTGGTAGTTTTGTTGTATCCAAATCATAACAGTCCCCTGAATTTGACTAATCGAAGCTGTGCTGTCTTTGCAAAGTCTATCAAATTGAGCGTGTTGTAAGCATGCACCATGTCCAAATAAAACATATTTCATATATTATATTTCAGTTGAAACTAAAAACAAATGTTTTGTCTGCTTTGACTTTTGTTTGCAAAACATAACCACAATACTAAAACATGGGGATGGTCCTACGATGACGTATATTTGAGATATAATCGTGCAGGAACATCAAGTCTTGCTATCACTGCAGACATTCGTCAGATACAGACCGGCACACGCTTCCTAAACTTTATGCCAGGTAAACTCCCTTAACTGTTACACTATGCTATAAAATATGAACACCGTTTTTTTTCTCGTAAATGCAACCTAAACAAAAAACAAAAAAACAAATCAACAACAAGGTCATCGTTATCATTTTCAATGTCATAGCTACCCTGTCTGTAGAAAAAATCTTATCTCGTAAGGTTTCAGTATACTCGGGTAAGCCACCAAATAGTGCACGTGAAAACTGTCTCGCATTCTTCCTCAGTCTATGATAATACAAACTATAGAAGCGGTAAAAAAAACAAGGTATATATTCAAAGTGTCATAGCTGACCTGATTATAGGTAAAACTATATTCCTCTTGTTTTTTCGATGCAAAGCAGTGGTTTGAATCGATGCTGAAACCGAAGTCGATTAATCATTAATCATACAAGATTGGTCTGGTGATGGTTAATCACGATATAGTCTGGTAATGTTTAATTACGATATAGTCTGGTGATGGTTAATCACGATATAGTCTGGTGAGGGTTAATCACGATATAGTCTGGTGATGGTTAATCACGATATAGTCTGGTGATGTTTAATCCTGATATAGCCTGGTGATTGTAACACGATATAGTTTGGTGATGGTTAATCACGATATAGTCTGGTGATGGTTAATCACGATATAGTCTGGTGATGGTTAATCACGATATAGTTTGGTGATGGTTAATCCCGATATAGTCTGGTGATGGTTAATCACGATATAGTCTGGTGATGGTTAATCACGATATAGTCTGGTGATGTTTAATCACGATATAGTCTGGTGATGGTAACACGATATAGATTGGTGATGGTTAATCACGATATAGTCTGGTGATGGTTAATCACGATATAGTCTGGTGATGTTTAATCACGATATAGTCATAATCATACACTTTAAACTAAAAAAAACATAGCTTTAACATTTTCTTGATTGACTTTAAGCGTATACATTTGACAGATATAGCTCACGGAAGCTCTTGGCACAATAAATACATTACGAATAAGGATTTGACGGGAAGATTTATCTCTCCTTAGAGCTTTAATGCGTGTAGAAATTTCTATGCAGAAGAGATATAACACGTGACTTGTGCTACCAGCACTTGGCTGTTATGGAAACGATGTAGGATGCCCGCTTTGTGCACTGGAAAACATGTATTCGAATGCAGCCCGGGGCAAATGGATTTCTTTTTCAGGCTATATGTAATCGTAACGAAGTATTCTTAAAGAATTTTTATTATTATGGTGGCTCATGATTTGCTGTGAATAAGACGTCACCAGGGAGAGGGCGCGAGAGGAATTCCGATTAGAAAATATTCTGGCTTTTCCACTATGAAATTTGAAACGCTATGCTTACAAAGAACTTTTCAAAGAATCGAAATGGTCCATGATCATTCTAAACATATCATATTCATTTTGACAAGTAATAGGTAAAAGGTTCTAATTGATAATGGTTAAAGAAGATGATATAACATATTCGGTCTCAAACTCACGATTACCATAGTTGACACAATATCAGTACCTCCTAGGCTCAGCTAGGTTCATGAACTAAGAACGAAGATTTTAAAACGAATATTGTCTATATGCAATTATCAAAAGAACGTGTCAGTGAATAAAACCCAGAATCTATTAGATTTTGTAAAAGATAAATATTCATCCATGTGTTTCGTTATGAAAACACCGTTTTAAAACAATTATTTTAACTTAAATTCATTAAACATCCGAAGGGACGAAATGGCGCAAGACTATATCACATGGTAGTATTTTCGGGGAAAAATAATTTACCTTTCCGCATCACGGATGATAAAACATTTCCAAGCTTGTACGCATGTACACAGGTGAATTTACTCAATACAGAATAAACAAACAACAGATAATTGAATGTGCAAATTTAATTTATCAGAAGGATAAATGACAAATCGGAACAAATCAAATTGATAATTGGCTTGGTTTCCATATGCAAAAAAATTTATACAAGATGGCTAAACAAATTTAGAAGAATTTAGCATGACATTAGAAGACAGATATGGCAAAATTATCTCCTATTCCTTAAAAACCAATTTTGAAATACTCCATATGTTGACAACGAGACGAAGTATATAAATGGTGAATTATGTAACAGGTAAATCAGATCAAACAACATCTGTAGATATTTAAACGTTACAATATGTATACAATCTTAAATACATTACAAAATCAACGAGCAGTCTGATTTTGTCTTTACAAAAACATTACTTATTATACCATTTGTCTTAACTATGGTACACTATGTGCATGTTTTAAAATGATTTGTTACTATAGTAAATGTCTTCTGATTAAGACATAAATATCAAAGCAGAAATACCAAAAATAACATATATAAAGATAGAAAATATCTTTCGTAAGATCTATCTCCCCTTAGAGCTTTGATGTGTGTATAAATTTCTATACAGAAGAGATATAACAAGTGACTTGTACTACCATCAGTTGTCTGTTATGGAAACGATGTAGGATGCCCGCTTTGTGCATTGGAAAACATGTATTCGAATGCAGCCCGGGGCAAGTGGATTTCTTTTTCCGGCTATATGTAATCGTAACGAAGTATTCTTAAAGAATTTTTATTATTATTGTGACTCATGATGTGCTGTGAATAAGACGTCACCAGGGAAAGGGCGCGGGAGGAATTACAATTAGAAAATATTCTGGCTAGTCCAGTATGAAATTTTAAACGCTATGCTTACAAAGAACTTTTCAAAGAATCGAAATGGTCCATGATCATTCTAAACCTGTCATGTTTATTTTGACATGTAATAGGGAAAAGGTTCTAATTGATAATGGTTAAAGAAGATGATAGAACATATTCGTTCTTAATCCCTCGATTACCGTAGTTGACACGATATCAGTACCCCCTGGCTCAGCTAGGTTCATGAACTAAAAATGAAGATTTTAATACGAATATTGTCTATGTGCTCTTATCAAAAGAACGTGTCAGTGAATAAAACCCAGAATCTATTAGATTTTGTAAAAGATAAATATTCATCCATGTGTTTCGTTATGAAAACACCGTTTCAAAACAAAAATTTTAACTTAAATTCATTAAACATCCAAAGGGACGAAATGGCGCCAAACTATATCACAAGGTAGTATTTTCGGGGAAAAATAACATTTACATTTTAGCATCACGGATAATAAAACTTTGAAGTGAATGTCTTCATTATCATCTCCCAGACGTTCTGTGCAAACATCTAAATGCTTTAAGTAAATTAAAGTAAGAGATAGAAAAAATAAACAAATTTATACACTCAACCATTGCAACTCATAATGTGATGCCATTTCCAAGCTTGACACATGTACACAGGTGAATTTACTCAATACAGAATAAACAAGCAACAGGCAATTGAATGTGAAAATTTAATTTATTAGAAGGATAAATGACAAATCGGAACAAATCAAATTTGTAATTGGCTTGGTTTCCATATGCAAAAAAAATTATACAAGATGGCTAAACAAATTTATAAGAATTTAGCGTGACATTAGAAGACAGATATGGCAAAATTATCTCCTATTCCTTAAAAACCAGTTTTGAAAATACTCCATATGTTGACAACGAGACGAAGTATATAAATGGTGAATTATGTAACAGGTAAATCAGATCAAACAACATCTGTAGATATTTAAACGTTACAATATGTATACAATCTTAAATACATTACAAAATCAACGAGCAGTCTGATTTTGTCTTTACAAATACATTACTTATTATACCATTTGTCTTTACTTTAGTAAACTACATGTATATACATGTTTTAAAATGATTTCTTATTATGATAAATGTCTTCTGATAAAGACATAAATATCAAAGCAGAAATACCAAAATTAACATATATGAAGACAGAAAAATTCTCATAAAAGCAGCTCTGAACTCTTTCAAGTTAAACAGCATACAGTGGATATAGAAATGTAAATACTTATAATTTTACATACGTAAATTCAATGCTTAGTAAATATACAAACAATGCAAATGATAATCTCCATGTTGGTTCGTATTTAGCCCCAAATTGTTTTCCTTTTAGGAAAAACGTTTTTTTTTTATTTTACGATTTCAAACTTCTATAAGAAAGTTCTTAGTTTTTTCTTGGTATTGCAAAACATTCTGATAGAATGTGTTGCCATGGTATTTATAAGTTGTTATTCAAAGAAAAACAGCCCTTTACCATTTTATAACATATAGGAAATGTGTTGTGTTTTCGTTATTTTTACTGATAGTTCTGTAACAGAAACATAGCTCTCTTATTTCAAACCCGTTCTTTGAGAACCGTAAAACATTTGATTTTGATAAAATTATAACCTCTTCTCTGATACTGAAATGAAACACTTGTATGTTGTTTTCATGAAATTTTACTTCATTATGTTCATCCCGACTATGCATTAAACCTCATAAGAGAGCATCTCTGAAAATTTACTAGTGTGATTGTTTGGGATTTGAAAATGACTGACTTAACCACACCTAGTAAGCAAAAGGCACAATTCTAATTTTTACGTCAAAATATGCGACAACAGATATGTTGTGTGAGTTTACCATAATGTATCATCCCAGCACGAGCCTTGTGTGACATGGCTACGTTTCCCAGCCAACGGGCTTTTTGTTAAAAAAGAGGGCATCGAGGTGACCAACAATTAGAGTAGAAACATTCACTGAATAATTGATTTAGCTTAAGAACATAAAAACTATATATCAACACAACTCCGTTGTTTTATACAATATCTCGCACAACATTAATAAAGTATTACCAAGATATTGTTAATATGTTATCAGATTCCTCTGATTCAACATAATGATAAATTTATCATCCACAACATTATGATATAAAATAATTCATAAAGCGTTTTTTACTTGTATATGTGTATACACTGCACACTAAAGCCTAAATACTTGGTCTTGTATATGTGTATACACTGCACACTAAAGCCTATATACTTGGTCTTGTATGTGTATACACTGAGCATTAAAGCCTAAATACCTGGTCTTGTATATGTGTATACACTGCACACTAAAGCCTATATACTTGGTCTTGTATATGTGTATACACTGAACACTAAAGCCTATATACTTGGTCTTGTATATGTGTATACACTGAACACTAAAGCCTATATACTTGATCTTGTATGTGTATACACTGCACACTAAAGCCTATATACTTGGTCTTGTATATGTGTATACACTGCACACTAAAGCCTATATACTTGGTCTTGTAAATGTGTATACACTGAACACTAAAGCCTATATACTTGGTCTTGTATATGTGTATACACTGCACACTAAAGCCTATATACTTGGTCTTGTATATGTGTATACACTGCACACTAAAGCCTATATACTTGGTCTTGAATATGTGTATACACTGCATACTAAAGCCTATGTACTTGGTCTTGTATATGTGTATACACTGCACACTAAAGCCTACATACGTGGTCGTGCTAGTTTCTATTGCATATACTCGAAAAATCATTCTGTAAATATCAATTTTCTGTCCATACAAATATAACGAATAATGAATATACACACATGGAAAGAAGTAACATTCAATTTTGATCGTTTCATAAAAAAAAGAGAAAAAAGACAAAACACGTATTTACAATCGCTGAATACATCCCATTCATCCATCTTGAAACATCTTCTCGAAACAATAATAGGTAATATGTATGTGAACATATATTATAAAATGTTTTCTATTTTATGCACTTCTACAACATATTACTGATGAAAAGATATTAAGTACATGTACTCCATGAAGCTTAATGGTATACAGCAAATTGCAACGACAATTCTAACTTCAATTACTGGAGAGTGACTTCTACCATACCAATAATCACAAAATGAAAATATATATATTTTGTTTTTACAGATACATAACAGTTATAATACAGTAACAAAACTTTTCACACAAATCCTCTTATATATAAATGATTTTATAAACAATTTATTACTGTTTTGCCACAATCATACTCTCTCCACAAACTATCTTAAAAAATGAATATTTACCACAAAGATACTATTACAAATAACACAGATATTTTATTCAACAAGCTTGGACAAATAAATGGATATATACCTCTATGCTTTTACAAATAATATAGATTGTACCTGACCTTTCTTTTCGTACAACAACGTATGTGAAATAAATAAATAGATACATCTTGGCTAATACAAAATAAAATGTATTGTAGCTGACCTTTCTTTCATTCAACAACGTATGTAAAAATTAATAATATATACATCTATGCTATAACAAATGATAAAAATTGTAGCTGACCGTTCTTTTCATTCAACAACGTATGTGAAATAAATAAATATATACATCTATGCTTTTACAAATGATAAAAATTGTAGCTGACCTTTCTTTTCGTTCACAACGTATGTGAAATTAATAAATATAATACCGTAACAAAGCTTTTCACACAAATCTTTTTATAGATAAAATAATTTATAAACAATTGATTACTGTTTTGCTACAATCATACTCTATCCACAAACTATCTAAAAAATGAATATTTACCACAAAACACTATTACAAATAACACAGATATTTTATTCAACAAACTACAAACTACGACAAATAAATGGATATATACATCTATGCTATTACAAATAAAATAGATTGTAGCTGACCTTTCTTTTCGTTCAACAACGTATGAGAAATAAAT
>JAAONU010000017.1:4208479-4398499 GCA_012932295.1 Cyclina sinensis | reverse complement strand
TCAATATAAATTCTTAAGAACATTATCGTAATTTTATGGCATAACTTACAAAGAACTAATCTATATCATGACCAAAAATATGATGATAAAGTTTCGCCCAAAGGGACTAACTACATTAAAATATGTATATCCTATATATTAAATATCATTAATTGGTGCTAAATTTAACATTCATCTACATAAAAACAGTAAAAAAAAATTTATTATAACATTACTCACAAAGAATTAATCTACATGTACATAAAATAATGAATACCATAAACAAATGTTTGGCCAACTTTAAAATGTGTACCAAAATAAGCACCACACAATTTGTGATGGTTTGGGCGGTGTCAACAATTTGACTGTTTGGTTGATATTTTTAAAAAATGGCATCCAGATTTCTGCATAAATTAACATTAATTGCAATCAAAATATTACAAATGTCTGTCTTCAGTTAAAGTTTGCATATTCAAAACTTATCGCCCAATACAATTCTTGTGTGACTCAAATGAAGGTATCATAAACTAATTTATGTAACAATAAATTGAATTTTTATAGCATTTATTACATGTTCTTGTTTTCGCAACTATATTATCATTTTAATATTTTTGCATTCTTATCATCATTACTACTACAACTACTATTAATTAAAGTCGACTGTTATTAAATAGAAATACAATTATACCAAATTAACAGAAACATGATGTATTTAATTTCAGAAAGACTTACGTGCAGAATTCTCTTCCTTGTTCGCCTCAGCGACGTCTCCTTTACAGTGAAGCAGGTCAAGTGTATTTTCATTTTTAAGAGCTCAGATAGGAAGGAAAATTCTCATTGGTTGAACAAAGCAAGGAAAGAAAATCAGGCAAAGAACAAGTTTACGTTAATTTATGTCCAAAACGGGGACAAACCGGCTGTTTAGTAACTGGGACATTTTTTTGGATTTTTGTTATGGAGTGTTTCGCAATTTCACTGGCTGTTGCGTAAATCACATCTTAAGGTACATATACGTACCTGAGGAGTGGAGGCACCATTTGTGTGAAAGATCGACATATGTGGGCATTATTTGTGTGAAGTAATATTAACACTGATAACTCTGTAATTTTTAATAAGTTTCCCGATCTTTTCTATTTGAAACACTTATTGCATTTGGAGTGTTGCAAAATTGTATAAAAAATAATTTTACAATAAAATATATTTATGTTCTAAAAAATATTTATGACGTTAAAAAATATATTTGGACAATAAAAATATATTTATGTTGTAAAAAAATATTTATGAGGTTAAAAAGAATATATAGACAACAGGCTTGTGCCAGTAGTACTGGTACTGCAGTACTACTCAAGTACTTTTGGCAAGTACTGCTACTGATACTGAATGACTAAGTCCAAATTTAACGACTACTGGTACTGGTAATGCATTACTGTCACAAAAAGTGGTACTGGTACGTTAGCAGTACTTTGGTTTTCTTACCATTTTTAAGCACAGCAACACAATGTTAATTAACTGAGGTTATTAAAACTGCTTACCGTATATGGAACAAGTACATATACCCTAAAGTATGTTTCAAGCACTATCATTTGCTATCATTATTAACTTTAATGTTGTTCCGGCAAGCAAAATACTGTAACTGTGAATTTTAAAAGGAATTAAGGGATAGGTATTGTTATAATCGACATAAAAATTATGTTGTTAAGTGCAAGTACACAAAAACATGCTTTGGTGGTGAGCTGTTATCAATAACTATGAACCGTTTACTATAGCATGATCTGATATCATATGTTATGAAAGAACAGAAGCAGTCAGCTATAATATAAGGATACTTGATTTGAAATATTAAAAATGAGCTGGAATATTTTTTTATAAACTCCCTGAAAATACAATACTAGTTTCAAAACTCAGTGCCTACACTGTCCAGCATTGATATCCGGGTCCCTTAAAGTGTCATCAAATTTTATAAAGTATTTAGAAGTAAGTAAAACATTTTGTCTTTAGTAACTCTTTTATCTGTCTACTACTATGATTTTTATTTCTTTTTATTTTCTCTTTTAATGAGATTTATTTGTATTTACGTGCATTTTTTTTACTGGAATAAAACTTTACAATGGCTTAAAAATCAATAGCTCTTTATACTTGCAATTTAATCAAAGTGTAAGTGTTTGTACAATTATAATTGTCACTGCCTGGCATTTTGATAAATTGTTACAAAAAGAATAAAGAAAGTGTTAAGATGAACAATAGGTTATTACCATCAGCATTGTGTTTAACAAGAGTCTATTATTTGACAATATTTCAGCCAATGTGTATGCACAGTAAATGTGTGTCAGTAATGTATAATGTAGAACATTTAGTATATTTACAAAGTCTTTCAGTTTTAGCAATCATTAACTCTCATGAAGATACTGGTACTGGTACTGCATTACTTTCCTAAATTTGTACTTCTACTGCAGTACTGCGTCAAAACCTGCTACTGGTACCGCATAAACTTGCAAATACTGGTACTAGTACTTAAGTTCTATACTCTAGTACTAGGTACAAGCCTGTGAGACAATAAAACAATATATATGGATTATAATTAGAAAAAAAATAAGTGTTCAATAAAATATATTTATGTTCTAAGAAATATTCATGAGGTTAAAAAAAACATGTATGGACAATAAAAATACATATATGAACAATAATAAGAAAAATATAATTGTCCTAAGATATATTTATGTTCTAAAAAGTATGAGATAAAAAATATATGGACAATAATTAAAATTGTGGGATAGCCAAATTAAATTTGTAACAACGAATCTCATTGGTTTGTTTATATATTCCAATATGGCGGTTACCACCCGGACATCGCTTAAGCGTAAGTTTATTTTGCGTAAATTTCTTTGGTGGCTGGGCCCGGTAGGAACTGCATCTAAGAGGAACATATGTAAACTAAGTTACTGTCTCAGTTTTTGTTACAGAAACACAACATAATATAAAGTTTTTCACACTTACATCGTTAAAAAATTTACCCCGTTAGTCAGGTAGGTACTTTGTTTATATTGTTAATTTTGACATTCGTAAAAGTTGTACAGTGGTATGGGTCATTGCTCCTAATTTTACTGACCTGAAGGGCATATGTTCAAATCCTGGTAAAATCAAATTCTTTTTCTTCGGTTTTCATAATGCATAGAAACATAAATTTATGTTTTTTCCATAGTATATTCATTCCTTTTTAATTATAAAGAAAAAAAATAGACTAAATTCTGTGAGTCAGTCCGTTTAAAGATAGTCAAACATTAATACCAACTCTCTTTAGGAGAGTTAAGCAAAAGAATTAGACAAACTACTGGAATGTTTTTTGATATCAAAATGCTTGCATCGATAGGTGAAGTTACTCTAGAGAAAGATAGTCACCAGAGGTACAATGGTGCGCTAGAATGGTAATCAAAGAGACGTGAATTTGATCTCCCGCTCATCCACTAACATTACTAATTGTCTTTTGGATGAGACGTTAAACCGAGTTTCCATGTATCAGTGTTATAAACTGCGAATGCAAAAGAACCAGGCATGTCTCTGGAATGGGATGCTTTCTCTTGCACTATCCCCCACAACATACATTAATTAATCTCTGCAGGGGGCGTAAGTCATATGGGCTTCCGGTATCGACAATAAATAAACTCAAACAGAGAGAGACAGTTATCTCATATAAATTAACTTTTAAACTTTAAACCCAGATTTTTAAAACGAATTATGGTTCTCTTGTAGCCAAAGGACATAACAATAGATCAGCCTGCATCTCCCCGCCGCCAACGATTTGCTACTTATTATAAGATATTTTATCTCTTTCATAATTTGGTTTTCCCATCTGATATAAGGCTTTTTATGCACCACCTTCACTAGTTTATTATTTTTATGCACATGTACCGTACAAGTAAGTCAGCAAATAAAAAAAGCTGTAAAAACCCATTCATTCGACCAAAACTGCTACAAATTACAAACAAATTCTTTCATATAAGAATAAGAATAAGTATTCTCTGCTTTTTAAAAATTATTTGATTAATGACTATGGCTTTTACCGATGCAATGTACTTTGCTTAAGTTGAGAAATTGATTTAACAGAGTATTAATTAGTATCATGAATAAGTTTCACTGAATTAATTCGTATATGTTACATAATCTTCAAGTTCCTTGTTTTAATTTGTGTTTAAAACAAATTTATGCACATGTCGAATTACAATTAGTATTATGCTCATGATACATTTCACGTCATGTGCCTTGTAGTACTTTTTTCAAATAACATTTTCGAAATAAACTAGTAAACTGCTAAAATTAATTAAAGGTGCACAAATATCTTATGGCTGGCATAAATTGCCCACCATACTAGATATTCGCTGCAAATTTCGTTTTAGGTATCGACGGTCAATTTCCTCAAGAAACCCGTGCACTTTACAATAAATTAACAATGCATGGGTTTTTCTTTTTTTTGTATATCCCCAGAATAAGATTTAGACTTTTGCATGTGTACAGTTCGTTCACGATATCACATTTGACAAAATGAATGTTTTAGTGCAACTTTTGACTGTATCTGCTCTTTTGACGACAGTCCAGGGTGTGCGACGTCATTTAGCAACTACTGATGTTGCTCGGGCGGTGCAGATGATCGAAAATGGATTTACGCAACGTGAGGTGGCCACCGTTCTAGACGTTTCTCGTATAGTTGTTGCCAGATTGTGGAGTCGTTATCAGGAGAATGGAGAATTCACAGGAAGACCTGGGCAAGGTCGTCACCGCATTACAGCACCTCGTCAGGACCGATATCTGAGAACTTTGGCCCTCAGAAATCGTCAGTGTACTGCTACTGGCATTGTATTGAGTTTCAGTAAGCTACAGGGGTTCGCGTGTCCACTCAAAGTGTCCAAAATCAGTTATGGTGTGGGCAGGGATATCCATTGACGGGCACACAGACCTTTATGATATTCCAGGAGGTAGTCTGACGGCCCTAAGATATCAGGACGGGATCCTAAAACCAATTGTTGGCCATATGCTGGTGCAATAGGTGAAACTTTTCATTTAGTGCAAGATAATGCTCGAGCACGAACTGCAAGAATCGTCCGGAACTTCTTTGATGATGAAGGTATTGAGGTTATAGACTGGCCAGGGAGGTCTCCCGATCTTAACCCCATAGAGAATGTCTGGGACATGCTTTCTCGTAGACTTTCTTCGCGTCCGAACCCTGTGCAAAACGTCCGTGAGCTTTCTCATGCTCTTGTAGCAGAATGGGATGCCATACCACAGGATATGATCAGACGTGTCATCAGGAGCATGCCCAGACGATGAAGAGAGTGCCTAAACGCCCGAGGGGGATGCACTTATTACTGACACTGACTATGAAACGTTTCCAGGCCTGAATCTGCTTTTACAGACATTGGTTGTTCTCCTTTAAGACCACAATTTCAAAGTTAATTTGATAGTGTTCATGTCCTGGACACTGTCTCTGTTCAGGAATGTGCCTGTTGGCGATGAAAATGCTGATTTGTTTTTAAAAAGAACGATTTTGCTATTTCTGTAAAAGATATTCATAAATCTACTCAACGCGTATGGTATTTAATAGATTATACGGGCACTCCTTTAATTATTTTGAGCAGCATATTATTCATGGGTGAGCATTTCAAATTACTATATTCTTTTATACTTTATATACTTTTGTATCAAAACGCTGTTCGGGGGTATTCATCACCTTCAGTGATAGCTCATGTTTTGGATAGTGATGCGGTTGAAAAGAAGTGCTGATTGAATACAATGTTTGTTTATTTGACACAAAAACATTTAAACAGCTACTTGGCTATTTATTTCAGAAAAAACATTCAAATCAGAAAGAATTGATTACGTGACTTCATAAAAAATCTTAATCATATGCTAGAAAATCCTTCTTTAGATTCTTGAGCGGACAGTAAGTATCTGGCAAAAATTCTGTTCGTAAAACAGCACGCTCGACTATTCGCAGACTAATAGTTAAAAGCTGCTTGTGGAAAATATAGGTAACATTGTGATAAAAAAACTATGTCTTAGCACTGTTACAATGACCTTGATCTCAAAAGTATAGGAATCATCCTTATCCAAGTCCAGGTGTAAGTTTTCATGTAGGAAGATGAGAAGGAAATTTAAAGCAGGTTATGATCTTGAAATTTTCTTATGTTTATCCACTGTGACCTTGACCTTTGACAGTTTGACCCAACCAAAATCAAAAGGGATCATCGTTGATGAGGTCGAAGTCAATGAGTAAGTTTTTAATGCAGACATGATATAAAGGAAGCAAGTAATGTTCCCCGAACAGTTTTCTTATTTCTAGACATTGTGACCTTGACCTTTGATGGTTTGACTCCAAAATCAATAGAGATCATCCTTTATTAAGTTGAAGTAAATGTGTAAGTTTTAATGCAGGTAGATGATAATGAGAGCAATTTATGGTCTGGAAACAATTGTGTCTATGAACAGACAGACAGACAAGCTAATTCCAGAATACCACTAACAACTTCGTTGCAGGGGATATAATATTCATGGCTCTTTTCTAAGATATATGCACAACAATAAGTTGCATTCAAAATTTTTATCAAAAATTCCATGTCAAAAAAGGTAATTATTTGCATTAAATTTGGTCAAGAGATATATAGCTTGTTTTTAATGCCCCTGAAGACCTTTAATGAAGTAATTCAACAATAATCACAGTTGTTTATAGAACTATATGCATCAGAGTCAATTATATGCAAAACTGTTATATTTTTCCTCGCAAAATCCTTGACCAAAATTTCTTAGTTTAAAAGGGGCAATAATTTACAATAAATTCTGCCAAAAATTATCTTACTTGGAGGTTTGTTGTCCCTTATCATCTTTTTTGAAATTTCAAGTCATTCCAATTGGTGCACGTGATTGCTGAATAATAAGCATGATAGTATGTTGCATGCAAAACGTTAACCAAGACTTCTAAGTCAAAATGGCCATAATTTACCTAAACGTAAAGAGTTATCTAACTTGTTTGTATAATTCCCCTGAAGAGATCAGTGAAGTATTAAATCAGTAAGCATTGCTGGTTAATTAGATTAAATGGTATAACATCACAATAATTTACCCTGAGCATCTTGCCGAATTGAGCTAAAAAAATCGAAAAGCACACAAATCAGCACGTGACAACTGACATCCAGCTTCCATTTTGTCAAAACATGCAACTCGTCAACAGTGCAACTACCACTGATGTTTCAGTTTGTTTCTTTTACAAGTTATCAGTATGCAGTGAAATGACAAAGAAACCGCCCGATTTTCTAATCGCCAACTCGCAATTGGCAATTTTAAAAAAAATGTCCTTTCTCTTCTATTTTGCTTTGAAAATCCCTTAAAAATTTTCACAAATGTTTTACTTGCATGTTTGTGACCAACTTTATGTTTTCCATCCTGTTTTTTAACGTATTTTTTAACATGATATCTCGGTCAACGATTTCAAGGCTAAGCATTACATTCATAGAAGTGTTACTCGATTCCTGTTATTGGAGTATTTCGAAAATAAGATAAACATCATCGTAAATGATAATAAACATGTGCATAAAGAATCGTACTATATGTATAGGTTATTGTTTGATAATACGCATTAACAAAAATAAATTGGTCAGTATTATTTTTCAACTAAATACAAAGCATCTCTCTGAACCGCGTGGTTAGACGGACCTGATTAAGTAAATTTAATTTAGTTAGTACACATTAACCAAAGTTAGACTTAGCAGAAATTTGAAAAATACTGCAATGTGATTGAACAAAAAAATAATGTTGATCATTAATACATATTTACATGTATGCACCCAATTCTTTTAAAATGCGGTTAGGTCAACATGACCCTCCTAAATGTCGGTCATTGGAAAGTGCAGTTCTCAAGTAGTATAGAGAGGGTGATCACGTGACTATGTAATAGTTAGAACATATAAAGTAAAATCTTATTGATTAAGGAGAGGCGGCTCCTTATTCAATAAGATTTTACTTAATATGTTCTAACTGACTTAGAATATAACTTACATTTTTATTGGCCACCTGTCCACTTTTACCCCGCCTTAGTATAGTTTTATTTCAATGTTGGGTAATCGTTAGTGTAAACAAATAACATGGATACACACTTTGATATAGGTGATTTGTATTTCTTGTTCCAAGATGAATTCAAGAAATATTTAACAGTAACAGAGTGCAGATTCTGTTACACAAGAGCCTATCGAGGATTCGAACGCATTACAGTTATATTTGCCGGACAATGGTAATAAGGTGATTGTTATAACATGAGGCAAAAAGACTGAACTCTGATTTAAGATCCGAGAATACTGAACTTGTGATGTGGCCGTTATACTGAACACTAAAAATCATAAACATTAGCTCTTAAGTTCATTTCCTTTTAGTGGATTAAGGACAATGTTCTTGTCTTTATTTTTGCTAAAATTTAGAGCATTAAGTTCTTGTTTCACATTAATTTGAATAGGAATAACATTTATAGCGTACGTTTGTGTATTTTGGATTAATATTAAAGGAAAGCAAAGTTTATTTTTCAGTGAAGGTCCAAGTGCAAGTGCATGTGTATACATAGCCCTGGAATGTGTAATAGTTTTTCAAATATGGTAACAGTAGTAGGCGGAGCTTAGAAAACACGCGAAAACTGTATTAAGTAAAACTTCTTCATGATTAAGTGCAGTACTTTTTGGCTACCGTCCAGCGATTTCATTGGCTGAAAATGTAGGTTATATTCTAATTGTTTGGATAGAGCTTACGAAAAATGACAAATGGTGTGATCCAAACAGGTATTTTGATATATTTTATATATTTATAAACCTTTACCTGAAATGACACCTACTCCATTTTTCAGTGCACAACGTTCCGAGTATTTTGGTACCATGATGTCCATGCAGCGTGGTTTACATGTACTTGCAGTGGTTGTTTTGTCACAGAGTCAAAGCCGATGAAAACTAGAATAGAGTTTACGAATTCTACTTGTATTTACATATTTTGCTCAAGAACGAATCTCTCACTGGTCTTCTTCTATTGTTCCCACATATTCAGTGATACTCCATGTCCATATAAAACAAACCAACAGACATTTTGTCGAAGTTCAACAAGTTTTGACTATATGGACAGAGTTTACGAACAATCTATATGGATAGAGTTTACTTCCGTTTTCGAATTCGGGTAAACATTCAAAATAATATTTTATTTCTAGCTCCAGTATACAAGTAAAGTGACATTTTTCATAAGTGTACTGTAACGTGTTGTTTTCATCTTATATACATTTCTGCGCTGACTTTGTTACCAAAGAATCATGTTGTACCTGATCTGTTTTTCGGAGATAAATTACTCCATTAAATTATAAAAACAGCTTCTTCTGTATTGAAGGAAAGCTTTATTTTTCATTCACTACACCTTTGAATGAAATTTCATCCCCTTAAATACTGTCAGGGCAGTATCAATATTGATGTCTGAAATGTTGTCCTAACTAGACCTTTTATTTACTCCAACCCTTCCTAAATAGAGAAATACAACACTAATTGACCTTTTCTTGAAACAGCCATGATGATTTGTATTTATATGACCTGTCCGCCTAATTTGAGATAGACGTAATAAACATTTGAGGCAACCATTACGTAGATTGCCTCTATTTTTTTGTCCGTCCGTCAGTCCATCCGTCCCAAAAAGTTGTGTCGCCTGTAGCTCAAAAGCACTGGAGCTAGAGTCAAGAAACTTTACAAGAATGTTGATCAGCATGTAAATTTGTGCACTTGGGGTTTCCCGTATAGATTTATTGGGAACTGTTACAGTTACGGCCCCTTACTTAGTCAAAAATTGTAATTTTCAACTTGTGTCGCCTGTACCTGCAAAAGCGCTGCACCTACAGTCAAGAAACTTTACAAGAATGTTGATCAGCATGTAATGTTGTGCACCTAAGGTTTCCCGTATAGATTTAATCGGAATTGTTAGAGTTATGGCCACTTACATACTCAAAATTTGCAATTTTCAACTTGTGTCGCCTGTACCCGCAAAAGCGCTGCACCTACAGTCAAAAAACTTTACAGGAATGTTGATCAGCCTGTAAAGTTGTGCACCTGGCGTTTCCCGTATAGAGGTATTCGTAATTGTTAGAGTTATGGCCCCTTACATACTCAAAATTTCCACTTTTCAACTTGTGTTGCCTGTAACTGCAAAAGCGCTGGAGCTAGAGTCACCCAGTTCTGAGCAGGCTTGACATACTGTGTCTGACTTAAGCAAATGTCTATGAGAATCAAGTACAGTACCATCTGCGTGTTGGGTGGAGCTTGAAATGTTTGCCTGTGTCACGGGAAGACAACTGCCATGGTTTGTTGTTCTACACACGAGATAAGTTGCCTGTGACAACTTCCAGTGTTTCACATCAACCTCATATGGAACAAGTGTCAGTTACCATCTCATCAGAGCTCTGTCCAAAGTCATTCTCTTTTCTCTATAGATCTCCATCCTCGAACATAACAGACTTTATTAATGATCTAACACATATTGCACACCAAACTTCTTCAGATGTACTGCTTGGAACTTTCAACTTAGCTTTTAATTCTACAAATTATACAAGACTGTCACAGAAATTGAATAACTATTCCCAGTGTGTGCAGCTCCCAACTCACAGAGGTGGTTCTACACTTGACCTTGTCTACATACAGAATAATATTCTACAACCCAGATTATCCTGCCTGTCAACCTACTTCTTAGACCACAGCATTGTTGCCCTTCAGTTTGATACCTTAAAAAATTTCCGTCTCCTTAGTGAGTTTAACGCTGTTCAAATGGTTAAATTGCAGACTCAGTGTGATTGAGCATGTTCATGGAAAGTAATTGAAAATGCAAGTTACCGTCCACGCCGGTTAGCACCAGCTTAAGCAGAAATCAACATTTAAATATGGAAATGGTGAAATTTTGTTCCAACAATTGCTTAAAATTGTTTGCTGTTAAGATGGCAATGGACATTTTATAAACAGCCTGACTTACAGAACATAAAACTTGGGAACTTAGTACAAATTAGACATGAAAACACCTGTTTACCATCTGCAAACTCCAAGAATGTCCAACTATGCATACAGAATTGTAAAGGATAATATTCATCCATTGGTCAAAGTGTTGGAGACAGTATTTTGAGTCTTCACACCACAGCTTGTTTCTTATAGTTGTCATTTTGTTAAACCAATCTTATTAATGATTCAGCGTGTATGACTATCTCGTGGCCATATTGCTAGCTAAATGAGTTGCTAGGTTGAATGGGGGCATCTGTGTCCTATGGACACATTTGTAGTTTTCCTTTTTTCCCCTTTACATTGAAATTGAAGCACAAAGCCTTCATAAAACGCATCTGTACTCACAAATACTTTTATTATTTTAGTCTACTTGAAACGGCGTAATAGTAACTAAAAGTCAAGCAGAGGTATGATAGTTTTTTTTTTCAAAATAACGGGAGGTAATTACATACTTTTATAACATTTTTAAATTGTCACTTCAAAAACCAATGTTTTTTCTAACTCTGGCTTCTGCAGTTTATGCTAATAGTTTCTTAAAATGGAAAGGCTAAAGAATATAGCATTTTCAAATGCAATTAAAACACCGAACATGTTTATTTCAGGTAAAATTTACGGTATAGTTGCAAAATGTGACAGAAACAGCCGCTTCAGTCTATACTTTAAGACACTTTTTTAAACTGAGTTTTGGCTACATTATTCTGAAAACCTATCATCATGGGTTAAACAACTTTCTGAGGGACAGTATTTTCTAAATATTTCAACGAAATTCAAATATTGATCTATATTCATTCAGTGCAAACGAATCAACCCAACTGGTATATTCAGGTTAGACACAACTTAATCAAATCCTAGTATTGAATAGAAGAAACTGAGAAACGAAAAACTTAGCACAATAGTGTTTACATTGACATTGTCTTAAGAGGGGCAATTCGCACTTTTCCTCAAAACGGAGAAACGTTCCGCTTAAGTTCAGAGCATCCGCAATAACGACCTTACAATTCGTGCTCACGTCTGGGTCACCTTGACAAATTTCAAACTCAGCATGTGCATTTAACAGATTTATCTTGTACTTTTAACATAAAAAAATAAAGTCAACACCAGCGGGTTACACGCACCAAGAAGCGTGAATCTTACGAAATGTCCCTAGCTCTTTTTTTGTTTCGAGGGTAAGTCCCTTCAAGGTTTTTACTAATTTTCATAGGTTGATTCCAAATAATGAGGGTCACGTATGCCGAATACATAATACACAAGTTGGCTGCTTAAAAAAGCATCCAAGGGTTATGCCAAATAATTGAATTTAACATATGATCAAATCTTTAGGCAACATTCCTTGAGATATTGATAGTTGTCCTCTTCCTTTACTATTTCAGTCCATGTTAGTAAATTGTCAGTGTGTGAACAAGGCAAGTAATTGTTTTAGAATATATAGTATTATCGGTGTTTACGAGCACAGGATATAATGAATACACTATAAAAATATAAAAATAAAATCTTTGAGAACTCAAGTCAACTACGATCATCTATTTTAGAAATAATTAAAGTATTGTAAATAGAGCTAAAAATGAAAATTAAAAAGGGAACGGCATAACAATTTTATAATTTACAAGACTAACATTTCCAGCGTGCATTATATATTTACTTACATATTTGAAATGAAATCACTGCATTTTGCATTTTGTTGTCATATTTCAACAAGCCGGTATCCTGCAGGAGCAGTGGTAACGCACTGAACTGATATTCCAGGGATCCTATGTATTAGTGCTATACACTGAGCATGCAAAAGAACCAGAGGCGTCATTAAAATGAGATGCTTTCTTGCACTATACCCAACATCCTAAAAAAGCTAACCTCTCTATGGGACGTCGGTCAAATGATCAACACGCACCGACGAGAAATAAACTCAAATAGATAAAGGAATATACAGTTAATTTAGCAACGCTCACATCACCTGCTGACATTATATACATTTTCTGAATTCTGCGAAATTGTTCAAATTGTTGAAGTTCTAGACATTCATTTAAATGAGGCTTCATTTAAAAATATCAAATCTAATGTTTATATCAAATGATTTTAGTGTGAAACATGTTTCTACGGCAAAACAGTTGCGAAAATCCTAAAGTCTGAATTGTAAGTCTGTTTTCTTTGTGCAGTAAATAGATTTCAATTTTATTTCTGTCGTTTACAAAAATTATGCAAAATTATATGTGAATTACAATCAATTTCTCTGTTGAATTTAAACACATCATTTACCTAAAAACACAAACGTATATTTGCCACTCACATTGATAAATCAGATTCAATACATTGAATGCAGCTTCCTTAATCATATGGCTGCACATTGTTAAAACTAAGGTCGCAAATAGGATCGCAAATAGGATCGCAGGGCCGCAGAATAAGGATGTCAGAAAATCTCCGGATCTAGACGCTCTGCTCCAAACTGTTTTTCAATAGACGCTCTGTCGCATTTTGAAAACTCGCCAGTATACTGGGTGATGCCCTAAGGGGCATACCCCAAAAACCCAATACAGCATATATACAATGCTTCAAACTAGAGCATGTCCTTTTGAAAGAAATTACATTACTATACAGTCTCAACATCATCTCATTTGTAGTATTTGGGTACTTCTCCTAATACAAAGATTGCAAAAATAATAGCACCCACTCTTTAGTGGTGGCTGATTTGTGCCATGTCGTACGGGCGCATTTTCAGGGCGAAAAAACACGAAAACAAGACTAACAGTGACTGTCGTGTTTTCGACCTTTCGCCACGCCAACAAAAACGCGTAGATAAGATGGATATATGGTAAAAACACGACACATTTTAATCGTGCTTTCGCCTTTTGTTGTGTCTTCGCGTTTTTGCGTTGGCGAGGAGATAGGTAGAAAACACGAAAAAGGCTGGCTTTGTCATTTTCTACCTTTCGCCTTTTCGCCCCGCCACACGAAAAATGTACCTTTCGTGTTTTCATCTGGCGAGGCAAAAATGCGAAAGATCCAAAACACGACAACCGGTGACGAGCATTTTCGCGCCGCCTAAAAGAAAAGCTTTGTCGCATTTTTGCCTCGCCAGACGAAGACACGAAATGTCAACAATAAGACAACAGTTTGTCGTCTGGAGGAGCAAAGATTCTAGGTCGGAAACAACTTTCGCATTTTTACCCCGCCAGACGAAGACACGAAAGGTATAACTGTTCGCGTGACAAAGCGAAAATTCCAAAACACGACTAACGATCATGGACGTGTTTTGGTCTTTCGCCTCGCCAAAACATGAAACATTTAAGGTGAAAACATGACAGCTAAAATG
Organism: Cyclina sinensis; assembly: GCA_012932295.1. Taxonomy (NCBI): domain Eukaryota; kingdom Metazoa; phylum Mollusca; class Bivalvia; order Venerida; family Veneridae; genus Cyclina; species Cyclina sinensis. The sequence continues at coordinate 4,384,177 of JAAONU010000017.1, read as the reverse complement.
TGTCGCGTTCTCGATATAAATATGTCGGTTCTTTGCGTTTAAGCTTTGGCGGGGCAAACAGTCGAACACTGAAACACGACAGAGTCACCGTTTGTCTTGTATGCGTGTTTTCGAACTTTCGCCCAGAAAATGCGCTCATACGACATGGCACCGCACTTTTATATTGATAAATATGCCTATCGCTAGTTGTTGAACTATCATTTTTGTCTACCGGTTTCAATTGTTTGTTAATCTGAGTTAGAAGTAAATGCCAGTTAAATGGAACTATCAACGAATTTGATTGCAAAAGCACTGCATTTCATATCGAAGGAAACATAATTTTAATAACGCATTTGTTTATAACGAATAATTCGTACTTAGTAACAGTTTATGACTTGAAATTAGGAGGCTGACTGCATTCGTGATATGCTGGTTAATGTATTAGTCAAGAAATCCTGGTTAACGTCGTCATTACTTCACTTATCAGATGTATTTTTTGTATTCTTATGAAATAAACTTGTCATTCAATAACTGAATTGATACAGACCCTGTTATTTGTCACCAGAACAGTCATATTTCCACTGGCCTTCAGCCTTGGGTCCAATACGACTGCTCTCGAGCAAATAACAGGGCCTATATTAAACAATTTTTAATAACACATTGTATCAAACCCACAATCGAGCTAGATATCCTGTTTGTACTAAGGAGTGAGACAATGCGCATCCATCTGTCATCGGCACTCAACGAAGTAAGAGTTTTTGACTATCAATTTCTTATTTGTTTGCGATATTCATGTAATAGGACACACTTAAGGATATTTCTATTTGATCTTGACACGACATGTACTAAAAGAAATACATGTGGGATTAATTCTTTGAAATATGAATTTCTGTATTTAAGTTAACGACAAAAAAGCAGTTTTTAAATTTGCCTATTGTATATGCTTTCTCTTGTTTAGATAAAAACGATATTATTAATCTTTTTATCATTATAAAACCTGCACGTTCATAACTTACAAAATCCTGTTTCAATAAATAGACAAGTAGACCTTCAACCATTAAACCGATCAGTGGAATTAAAATGCGTTATTAAAATCAAATTAGCCTGACGTGGTGCAATCTAATACACACTCGTTCTCATAAACACTAACCTGTACGAAATTGTCAACAAATTTGAAAAAAGGAACTGCAAACATTTAGACCAAATATCAACCAGTGAGACCGTATGAGTTTCATTGTTATTATTCTTTATGTATAACATAGTCGTAGATTTCTTTTCCGATTGAGTACAAAATGATAGAGAAAATTCTAACTAGTATTAATACAAACATGTCCTGTTTTTAAACCTGACAAACTATAATAACAGCTCTTCTTCCGATATATGTAAAGGTCTCTATATTGTGAAACTGGACATCAGTGGATATTACAGGAATAGAAAAAATGGCGACAGTTTATTTAAATCGAACATATAAAAATGATGATGATCTTGGAAAAAAAGCAGAGAACTCTACTGATCATGAAAACATGGAGGTGCACTTGGAAGTACCTGCCAGTGAGAATGTTATGTCTAATGACATTGCGCCGAAGAATGGATCCACGTTAACATTGCATGACATAAACTATAGAGTAGATGTAAAAACAAGACGCCTGTTTGGAAGAACTGCAAAGAAAGAGATTCTTAAAGATATAAGGTAGAGTGTGTACTTATCAACTTTTATACCTCTTCTGCTTTACATAATCAAAGCAATAAGAAGAATGGTGTTTTGGTGGTCTCGGAACAACAAATGACTATGCGATCTGTCGGCAGTAATAAAAATTTCTGAGTTTCTGGGTATATTGACTCTATATAAAAGCTCACTACCACTCATTAGAATTGTGAATAATGATGTGAGAGCAGGTCACATGCTGATTGATGAATAAATTATACGTTCGGCTTTTACCAATTGTCTCCAATCACTTCCGCGTGTAAAGAATACTAGTTATTCGGTTTTCACTCGCCAATTATGTATACAGTGCATTAATAAACCCATAGAATGCTCATTTAGGAATGATTTCAAGTTATTTATGCCATATATTAAGCTATACTGCCAATCTGTTATATGATACACATCAATGATAAGCCCCGCCTACTCTGTATTTGCTACTTGCTCACTACGGGCCACCGAGCAGTTAGTTAAATGAACTTCATCTGAAAGCATTCAAATAATATCACATAAACATAAACATCACGCGTTACTTGTAATAGAACCAAAACAAAACAATCTATATTTCCTTGCTCTTTACAGCTGAACTTCCTTAATACGTAGACGATGCAGTGGTTTTGATTGTTGTCTGAAAATTAGGACTTATTTTAAACATCTCTGTATTTATACAGCGTTGTCTTTATACAATGTTTTGGTAGTCAGCAGTTTTTTTTAAATGAACGCTTGTTGTCTATATGCCTTAAAGAAATTTTATAACGCAAAATTTTCTTTACAATATCAATTAATTTTTATTAAATCAAGAATAAGCCATTAAAATAGATATGCAGTATATCAGTAAATGTGAAGGTATTTTTCGGCCATAAGCTGTCGGATTTCATTTTGACCTTCGGTATACTGTAAAGTGAAAGTAGAATGACTTCTAAAATTTTACTGGTGGACAAAAACCCTCAACATTTCATTGATCACTTGCCACGAAAAGGAAAGGGCTGTCGGAAACGAACGATAAAGGTATCTGACTTTGAACCTTAATGTAATAAGCAAATGTTCATAAGCATTTTACCTCACCTGACAGAAAGTCGGGTTTAGTTTTTAGTATGATCCTTTTCCGTCCGTCTTCAACAATTAACTTCAAACGATATATCCTCCTGTACGACTGGGCCAGTTGCATTTAAACTTCAAATGAATGATTCTCGTATCGTCCTTTCAAAATTGTATTAAAATGTTATGGCAACTGAAAGGAAAAAATCATCTTGTCTGAAACCACAAGGCCTAAAACTTAAATATTTGGTTTATAGTATCATCTGGTGGACTTCTACCAAAATTATATAAATCATGGCTTCTGGATCAGAATTGGACCAACCCGAGTGGTCTCTTCATCTTGCATATACTTTTTATAGGAAAAGCTTTCAAAATTCAAATTCTGTTGTCTAAAACCACAAGCTCTAGACCTTGGATACTTGGATTTTAGCATCATCTGGCGGACTTCTACCAAAATTATATAAGTCATAGCTCCGGGGTAAGAACTGGCCTAACCTGAGGAGCCACACCATTTTGCATAAACCTTTAGAAGAATAGCTTTCAATTTTTTTTCTGAAATCAAATGGTCTTAGGCCTAGATATTTGGTTTGTAGTATCATATCTAGTGGACTTCTACCAAAATCGTATAAAATATGGCTACGGGGACAGAGTCGGTCCCCTTGAAGGATCACTTCATTTTGCATAGACTTCTATAGGAAAAGTCTTCTTGTCTAAAACCACGAGGCGGAGTTTAGGTAATTAGTTTATGATATCATTTAGTAGACTTTCAACAAAATCATATTAATCATGGCTCCAGGATCAAAATTGATCCCACCCAAGGGATAACGTCATCTTGCATTGACTTATATAGGAAAGGCGTTTAAAATCTTCTCATCTAAAGCCATTTAGCCAATTGCAATAAAACTGCACAGGAACGATCGTTAGAAAGTCCTTTTTCAAACTTGTATTAAAACGAAATTCCATGCAGAACACTGGTTTCCATGGCAACTGAAAAAGAAAAATTAAAAAAAACCTAATCTTAAACCACAATGCCTAAATCTTAGATATCAGGTTTATAGCGTAAATTATTGAACCTTTACCAAGACCAAGCTTATCATGGCCAATGGGGCCAAAAATGAACTCACCCCCGGTGGTCACTTCATATTACATAGACCTTTTTGGAAAAGCTTCAAAATCTTCTCCTTTAAAGCCATGAGGCTCTAAGCTAAGATATCTATTTTATCATGAATTTATCATATTTATTTGGCATGTGAACCTCTACATAGACTGTTCAAATTATAGCCCTTGGGTCAATCTTTGGACCTATATTATAAAAAAAACTTCTCTAAAGGCAAATAGCGGTGAGTTTGTATATTTGGTGTATTTTCTAGTTGACCTTAAACAAGTTTGTTCAAATCATGATCCAGGACTGACTTCCTATGCACAGACTTACATTGCGAAAACTTTTAAAGCATTAAGGCCCTGAGTCCATCAGTACACAACTGATTGAAAAGACATCTCCTTAACCACTGGCACATTTGAATCAAATTTTACAGAGTAATCATTGGGTCGTCCGACTCAACGTTTTACAAAAACGAATTTGACGCAGTGCTCTGGTGCTAAGGCAACCAAATTCAAAAACTTAAAAAATCTTCTTGTCTGAAACTACACGGTCTACAGCTTCGATATTTGGTTTATAGTATCATCTAACGGACCTTAACCTCAGTGCTAGTTCATGCTAGTGAAATCATTTCAGCTTTGATGTTCGATTTGTCAGGTGAAATGTCGTAGGGTTCGGATTTGACAGACTGATTTGCCTTTCGACCAATTAAAAACGTTTTCAGCGGGCACCACCAAAATTCATTACAAAGTCAGTAATTTAACTGGCCCTGTAGTATGGCGTGACAAACGTTGCAATATTGTATATTCAATATATTCATTCAATCCCAGAAAAAAAATATATTTTAACAATAAAATATATTTATGCGGTAGAGAAATAATACATTATTCGTAAAAATAAAATAATTGTTCTTTAAACATTTAAATGTTTAAAAAAAAACATTTATGAGGTAAAATATATTTATATGCAGTATATTTTTATTCCCTAGCTGTAAATAAAAAAATAATTTTTGGGTGCAATTTGCATGATGGGAAATCTGAGTTTATTGTTACAAGGGTTCTTATTGGCTCGCTGAATTCAATATGGCAGCTTCCATCGTATGAAACTGGCGATTCAAAATGAGTGTCTATCCTGTTCAGTATGTAAATAATCAGTTTTATCTGGAGCCTCGAATATTCCCCGAGTATCGAGCGGCAAGTATGTATAGGAAGTGAGCAGTAGCAGTACACAGAAGTAGAAAAATATGAAGTTGGCAGTAGCAGTAACAGCAGTGGCAGTAAGCAAAACGTAAAGTTGGCAGTAGCAGTAACAGCAGTAGCAGTAGGCAAAACGTGAAGCTTGTAGTAGCAGTAACAGAAGTAGCAGTGAGCAAAGCCTGAAGTTGGCAGTAGCAGTAACAGCAGTAGTGTCAAACGTTGTATAGCGGGGAGTTCACTAGCTAAGGTGACAATGTCTTAACTAGATTATGTTAGCCTGGATGAATGCAACTAGACTTGCTGCGCTTCTCGGACTTGCTACGCTTCTTTGACTTGCTGCACTGCTAGAGTTGCTGCGCTTCCTAGATTTGCTGCGCTTCAAAGGCTTGCTGCGCTTCTAAGGCGTGCTGCGCTCCTTCGATTTGCTGCACTTCTTAGACTTGTGGCGCTTCCTCGGTTTGCTACGCTTCTTAGACTTGCTGCGCTTCTTCGACTTGCTGCGCTTCTTTGACTTGCGGCGCTTCCTCGGTTTGCTACGCTTCTTAGACTTGCTGCGCTTCTTTGACTTGCTGCGCTTCCTCGGTTTGCTACGCTACTTAGACTTGCTGCGCTTCCTCGACTTGCTGCGCTTCTTCGAATTTACTCCACGCTTGGAGCCTGACTTTGCAAGTAGTGCAAAGTCTTGACAATTCTGAGAAAGTCCTTTTTCGGGAATAACTTTTTTTTTGTTTTCCCGATATTCTATCACCGAACATCAGGTTTCTTTATTTTTCACACAATATATATATAGCAACAGCACGAACCGGATTGAAAACAATTGACGTGACGTCACAATACAAACAACGTCAAAGTAAAGTGAAATAGACGTGTGTTTCTTTTATCGATCAAAAATATGTATATCTTAAGTTTGGAAAGTCATATTGACATAAAATAAACTGCAAATGAACGCTTAATTACATATCTTATAACAAAGTAGGTTAAATCAAATCAGGTTCTTGCTGCTGAAACAAAAACAAATAAAATACATCAAAAAAAATATTCTTGACAACAGCCCCCTTCTCTAGGAAAATGTCTATCAGTTTCCTCTCTGTCATTCAAGAATGATTTTGGTTATTGTTGTTGGTTTAAAGTCGGCTGGGTCTTTCTTCTTTGCTTTTGTATATCTTGATATCGCGATAGAAGAGTTATAGTCTGAATTAGCCGATTCAATAACACCGGCTTGCAGCATGTCTTCAACTTCTGAGTCTACATCTTTACGCTTTGCGTATGGAATTTGGTACTGCTTCACTCTGACAGCATTCTTATCAGTGAGTTCTACTTTGTGTTCTGCCAATGTCGTAGCTCCTGGTCGTTCTGTAAAAATGTCTCTGTACTGCTGAAGCAGTTTTCGCACTTGCCGGTTTTGCTCTTTAGTTAAACATTCGGAAATTTTAACATTTAGATATGTCTCTGATGTTTTGGTCTTTGGCAAATCTAGTAGATTTTCATCATCTACAACTCCAGGTTGGCTTTCCATATCTGGCTCGATCACAGCAAGGCTTGCTGCTACCACGTCTGGCTGCCTCTCTTCATACTTCCTAAGTAGATTTATATGATATGTGGCGTTTCTACTGCCGACTTGAACTTTGCAGTCCATTCGATTTATTTTACTGATTACATCATAAAGTCCCTTCCACTGCAGAATCATTTTGTTTTTGTCCGTTGGAAGAAGGACTAATACTTTGTCGCCTACATTCAGAGACCGTCTTCGAGCCGTTTTATCGTAGTGGTGCTTTTGTGTTGCATGGGCCTTGCTTAAGCTCTCTTTGGCTATCTTGCATGTCTCTTCTAAACGCTGTTTTAGGTCTAACATATACTGATAAGTGTTTTGTGTCTCTGGTATATCTTCTTCTGTCCACATTTCTTTTAAAACTTGCATAGGTCCCCTCACTGTTCTACCATACAACAATTCAAATGGTGAAAACCCCGTGCTGGCTTGTGGAACTTCTCTATATGCAAACAAGACTGCAGCAAGGTATCTGTCCCAGTCTTTCGGTCTTTCCTGGCACATCTTCTTTAGCATGTTCTTTAACACTTCATTTATGCGTTCACACAATCCGTTGCACTTCGGATTATAAGGTGTGGTGAAGAGTTGCTTTATCGAAATCAGTCGACTAACTTCTTTCATTAAATCAGAGGTAAACTGGCTACCCCTATCACTCAAAACTTCACTAGGAAAACCAACTCTTGCAAAGACATCTAAGAGTGCCTCAGCAACTCGTTCTGTGTCTATCCTTGGTAAGGCAACTGCTTCCGGGTATCTTGTTGCATAATCTACTATGGTCAGTATGTATCTGTTCCCGCTGTCAGATATTGGCACTACTGGACCAACTATGTCAACAGCTATTCTGCGGAAAGGCTCTTCTATGATTGTCATCTCTCTTAGCGGTGATTTCGTTACTCTTCCTTTTGGTATGGTCTTCTGGCATATGTCACAAGAGCGGCAAAAGCGTGTAACATCTCCAGTCATTCCTGGCCAATAGAAACTCGATAGGATTCTATCTTCCGTCTTCCTTGCCGACAGATGCCCTCCAACGATGGACTCATGGGCAAGTTCCATCACTCTATTTTTTAAGGTCTTCGGTACCACAATCTGTTTGATTTCCTGATCCGGCACTCCTTTGTTCGGTTCAAATATCCTGTATAGGACTCCTTTTTGAACTTCATATTTATATAAAGCACCACTCTTGGTCTCTCTTTGCACTCCTTCTGTAGCACTACACCATAATTTGCTCAGGGATTCATCTTCTTGTTTCTTCTTCTTCAGTATCTTGATATCAATCTCCTCTTTGCAAGAAGGCTCTGGCACTCGTAGCGCATTAGGCAGTTGTTCTTCACGTTTCTTTTGTGCCCTTGTCAAAGAGCTGAAGCAACTCTTGTGTTTTTTTCAACCCAGGCTGGATTTGGTTTGTCTAGCACTCCTGGTATATTTCCTAATACAAGGTCACAGATAAGTGTCTTTGGTACCATCGCCTCTATTTCACCTATAAAATAAGGCGTGTCGATTTCGATCTTGGCAACAGGAACAACCTTAGCTTGTCCATCAATTGTGATCATAACGATCTGCTTTCCCAGGAGCTGACTCTCCTTAATTAAATGTCTTCGTACAGCAGCCATTTCACAACCAGTGTCTCTTAAGACCTTCGCAGGCTTGTTACTGACGAATCCTCGTCTAAGGTCTAAATTTCGTTCCCCTTCAAGCATCTCGAGAGTACAACTCGCCGAAATTATTGGCAGACAGTCTCCATTGGCAAGTTTCAATTGCCCTTCTTCCGTACATTCTTCAATGGACTCCAGCAATTTAATGTTTGTGCATGCAGCAGAAACTTTTCTGTCAGTCTTCTGGATTCTGCATTCTTTGGCAATATGGCCTTTTCTATTACAGTTAAAACAGGTCTTTTCCCTCTTCCTGTCGTAGTCTTCTCTGGCTGGTGATACTTTAACAGAGCTCGGCAGTGCCTTATCTTCACTATGTCGCTTCTGCATACTTGTTGTTTTACTGGAAGACATTCTTCCACCATGAGCTTCTGTGTACTGCTCTGCTAATCTAGTGACTTGCTCCATCGAACTCGGGGCCCTCTCTTTCAGAAATAATGATAATTCTAGGGAACAACTCCTGATGAATTGCTCCCTTATCATTAGGTCACATAGAGCTTCATACGTACTCCCTACACTTGCCATCTCTGTCCAACGAGTAAAGTATCTTCTTAGTCTGGCAGCATACTGGAATACAGTCTCTCCTTGGTCTGGCTTACTCGTCCTAAACTTGGTTCTAAAGCCGTCTTCAGTGAGCTGGTATCGCTTCAAAACAGCTTTTAGGGCTTTATAATCACTTGCTTCAGATGGAGGCATGCTCGTGTAGACCTCTAAGCCTTTTCCAGTTAACAACGAACTCAGACTCACCGCCCACGTATCTTCGCTCCAATTCTGGCTTTTTGCAAACCTCTCAAACCTTTCAATATAGGCATCCATATCATCTTGCTTCTCATCAAACTTCGGCAACTTCGGCCGTAATGCCTTGGTACTAGTCTCATTTGTGCCGCTATTCGCCCGAAGTCTCTCTATCTCTAGCTCCCGCTCTTTCATCTGTAGCTGGAACTGCATTTCCAACTTTCTTCTTTCATCTTCTCTTCTTTGCAATTTTTCCTCTCGCGCTAACACTTCTGCTTCCTTGTTTCCAATGAATACCGCTAGGTCTTGTCCCGTCATACCCAATCTCTCACCCATTCGAAAACACTCTTCGTAATTCATGTTGCTTCCAGACATAGAACTAGTTTTAACCTTCTTGTAGTGATCCCGGACGAGCCCCCAGTTGTCAAACGTTGTATAGCGGGGAGTTCACTAGCTAAGGTGACAATGTCTTAACTAGGTAATGTTATTCTGGATGAATGCAACTAGACTTGCTGCGCTTCTCGGACTTGCTACGCTTCTTTGACTTGCTGCACTGCTAGAGTTGCTGCGCTTCCTAGATTTGCTGCGCTTCAAAGGCTTGTTGCGCTTCTAAGGCTTGCTGCGCTTCTTCGATTTGCTGCACTTCTTAGACTTGTGGCGCTTCCTCGGTTTGCTACGCTTCTTAGACTTGCTGCGCTTCTTTGACTTGCTGCGCTTTTTTGAATTTACTCCACGCTTGGAGCCTGACATTGCAAGTAGTGCAAAGTCTTGACAATTCTGAGAAAGTCCTTTTTCGGGAATAACTTTTTTTTTGTTTTCCCATTATTCTATCACCGAACATCAGGTTTCTTTATTTTTCATACAATATATATATAGCAACAGCACGAACCGGATTGAAAACAATTGACGTGACGTCACAATACAAACGACGTCAAAGTAAAGTGAAATTGAAGTGTGTTTCTTTTATCGATCAAAAATATGTATATCTTAAGTTTGGAAAGTCATATTGACATAAAATAAACTGCAAATGAACGCTTAAATACATATCTAATAACAAAGTAGGTTAAATCAAATCAGCTTCTTGCTGCTGAAACAAAAACAAATAAAATACATCAAAAAAAAATATTCTTGACAAGTAGCAGTAAAGAAAACGGGAAGCTGGCAGTAGCAGTATCAGCAGTAGTAGTAAAGAAAACGTGAAGCGGGCAGTAGCAGTATCAGCAGTAGCAGAAGGCGAAACGTGAAGCTGGCAGTAGCAGTACGAGTACTAGCAGTAGGAAAGTCTAAAAAGTCTTGAAAGTTTCAATGAAAATAAAACATGTTTTAAAATCAACAGACTCTACCGAGTAGGTCTGCGACTGTGTCTGACTCTTTTGCAGACTTTCATGAATTTTAGTGCCAATCGGAAAAAATGTCATTTTTGATGTAAAGGGACCCTCCCGAGTCGAATTTACTGGTCTGCGACTGTTTCTGATACTCTCGCTGACTTTCAGGAATTTTGGTGCAAATCGAGAAAATGTAATTTTTGAGGTCTAGGGACCCTTTCGGGTCGATTTAACCGGTCTGCGACTGTTTCTGACACTCTCGCCGACTTCCAGGAATTTTGGTGCCAATCAGGAAAATGTCATTTTTGAGGTCTAGGGATCCTCCCGAGTCAATTTTACCGGTCTGCATCTGTTTCTGACACTCTCGCAGACTTTTAGGAATGTTTGTGCCAATCGGTAAAATGTAATTTTTGAGGTCTAACGATCCTCTCGGGTCAATTTTTACCGGTCCACACTTGTTTCTGACCCTCTCGCAGACTTCAAGGAGTTTAAGTGCCAAAATCGAAAAAATGTCATTTTTGATGTTAAGGGACCCTCCGGAGTCCATTGTTACGGTATGCTACTGTTTATGACATCTTGCAGACTTTCAAGTATTTTAGTGCCAATTCAGAAAGTCTAGGGACCCTCCCAGTTCGATTGCACAGGTCTATGACTGTTTCAAACACTCGCAGACTTTTAGAGTTTCCGACTGCTACTGCTGTTATTCCTACTGCCAGTTTCATGTTTTGCCTTCTGCTACTGCTGTTACTGCTACTCCCAACTTCACGTTTTGCTTACTGCTACTGCTGCTACTGCTACTGCCAGCTTCACGTTTTGCCTATTGCTACTGTTGTTACTGCTACTGCCAACTTCACGTTTTGCTTACTGTTTTTGCTACTGCCAACTTCAGGTTTATTTAATTTCTACTGCCAACTGCTACTGCGTACTGCTACTGCCAACTTCCTATAAGTGCGGCAAGTGTGATGCAAGGGCGCTGCCATATTGTATGCCTTAACCAATCAAAACTGCTGTACGTTAAAAGCATAGTATCCAATAATGCCAATTATAGCCAAAGTATTCATTTTTACTACATACCCATACAAATATTTTCCTACCTCATAATATCTTTTTATAACATTTTTAAATTTTATTAACAATTATTTTTTAAGAATGAATATATTTTTTACCAAAAGCTTACCTGTGATTTAATAATATTTTTATTGAACAGATATTGAAAATTATTGAATAATTATTTTTTTATTGAACAAATATTTTGTTTTTAGATCGGACATATATTGTAAGAGTATAAATATATTTGACATACAATATTTCAACGTTTGTCACGCCATACTGCAGTACTTGTACTCAAATTGTCCGCGTATACTTTCTCAATTTCAAATTAAACCTGTATCTGTACACTTTTGAGAGAGTAAGTGAATGAGAAAGTGAGTGGACTGGTGAATGAGTAAGAATAGGGTGAATGAAGGAGAGACGGTGGAATAAGTAGGTGTCTAGGTGGGTGAGAGAGGGAGCGAAAAAAGGTAGTTATCTTCAAAACTAATTTTATTTGAACCGATAACTTTGTTTGTTTTGAGCTTTTCACTGTACATTTTCGGTGAGGCGATCATGGGGCTTATATGTGGGAAAGTGTGGGAGGGATGGAGGGAGTGAGTAGACGTCTTGCTGCGTGAATGAGTTTGTGAATGAGTACGTGACTGGATTCGTCAGAGGGTGGATTGGTGAATCAGAAAGGAAATAGTCAGTGGATTGGTGTTATTTATGTATTTTAAGTTTGTTCGTTGTTGTTTATTTTTATAACAGTAATATATTACCTATATTTCAGTGGTGTTTTCAGACCTGGCCTTAATGTTGTTATTGGGCCGACGGGATGTGGAAAGTCGACATGAGTGGTTTATTAAGATAAGATAAGATAAGATTTATTTTGGCATAATGTACATACATGGTATTTATACACATGAAGTGATAAATAGTACAACACATACATGAACACAAAAAACATGCACACTAACACCAGGGATAAAACAAAAAAGGGTAAACCCTTATTTCCATTGTGGTCTCTAATTATTAACTTATTCGTGAAGAGGTCAAGAGTCAACTTAAATATTTACTTGTTTTACAAACTTTTCAAGGAAAGACATAACAGTTGCCTTCTGATTTACCATATTTAATTTAAGAATGTACCGTGTTACGTATTCGTGAATAAATAGTTCGCTTTGCAGGGAGTTTTACGCCCGCTTTAACAGTTTGTCATTTACAAGAGTATTTACCCCACAATTGTCTCTTAAGGAGCAGAGTTATTCTCTAATCCTATGTTAGAAACCAACAACTTTACCTTGAAAAGATACATTATTGGTAATGGGGTCTGGACCAGCGGCCACAATATAATAATATCCTTCTTTTGCAGAACTGAATCATGACCATATATTTTCTTCATTGCACAGAGACTTAGTTTGTCTCGATATTGTATGTTCAAAGCCGGGCATTTATATATCTGCGTTATTGCGTTATTAAGATTGAACTTTGACTGCAGATTACTTGATATTATTGCTGGGAGAAAGAACCCCAAAGGGTTGACGGGTACCTTGTTACTTGGTGGTCGTTCTCTGTCGCATAATTTCAAATGTATGGTCGGCTATGTTACACAGGTATGATTTTTTATTGTATTGGTGATACAAATGTCTTAGGGTTTGTTGTGGTGATGTTATATTTCTTCGATGCTGTTCCAGATGAAATTGAATGGGTTGTTTTGTAGTGTTAAAGCTTTGTTTGCCAAAATGTTGATATTCAAACTTAAATAAAGGTCCGATTGACAGACTGAAAAACTTAATTCAACTGATGTTATATTGTATTTTTCTACGAGGTTAGTATAGCGAAGTTTTTTTGTAAATGATGTGTGTAGGAAAGATTTTAATGATATTTTGTTCAAAGACATCGTACCAACCTATGTCAACTTTCTCGCAAGGAGAGCAGAGAAACAGAAGAGAGAAAGGGATCCTGTAACGACCAGAAATTTAAACTTCTACTGTTCTTTCCAATACACTTGTGTGGCTTTTGTTATTAATTTCAACCAATTTTTATCTTAAATCCTTTTTGTAGAAAAAAGTACCCAAATTACAAAATAAAAATGACTCTTGTAACTTTGGTGAAATAAATCTTTTTTACAATATACAGGAAGACTTTGTAATGGGGACACTGACGGTGAAGGAGAACATTCAGTTTTCTGCTTCTCTGAGGTTACCACAAAGCTGGCCCAAGTCTCAGCGGGATCAGAAAGTAGAGGAAGTCATCGCAGAACTGAATTTGGAGCATTGTGCAAACATGAAGGTGTGATCGCATTTCTGTATTTGTAACGATAATGTACTTGTCGTACACATTTAAGTGAAAACTCCGTCTGTTCTGCTTAAGTCCTGTCCTGTCCTGTCTTGCCCTAATCTGTTCAATACCTGCTTATATTTTCTTCTTGTCCTGTTTTGTTCCCTTTTAAATCTTTCTATTTTATTGCTTTGCTGTAGATATTAAGAAATTTTACAGCATCGGCATTAGGACTCAGAGCGAAAAAGCAACTGATACATTCTGATTAAAAACGTTGTTTTACCTTTTTATGAATGATAACGAAAAGCCCGTTTAAATTACATGGAAAAATATTATTAGCAATTCAAACATACGAAATTCTCATATGCTTATCACAACAGGTTGGAACAGAATTTTCTCATGGTATTTCTGGTGGAGAGCGGAAGCGCTGTCATATTGGAATGGAACTAATTATCTCCCCTCCCGTTCTGATTTTAGACGAACCAACCAGTGGCCTCGATGCTTTTACTGCCATTACCGTGGTTGATGTCTTGAAATCGTATGTGCATTTGTTTTGTTTTGTTAAACGTGATAGTTATGATATCGATCCTCCAAAGATAAATAAGTACAGTCAATAACAAGAAATGTATATTCTAGAGAAAAAAAGAAGATTTTTGAGAAGCAGAAACAGAGTGCTCGCTATACAGGCCCGGAGAGTAAAAGTTGACAGAAATGCAGTGACGTAGTTGCATTTTCCATCAGCTAGTGTAGTTTCTGATCCCTCCTAGTTTCATAACTGACCGACAGTTTCATGAACACTGTGGTCAAAACTGTGGCCTATAGAATGTTCAAAGAACTGTCTATCTTGTGATCAACACTGACCTAGTTATAACCCAGTTTGACCTAGTTTTAATTTAGACATACAGTTTATCAACTTTCATCGTGATTTAATGCAAATGTATTACCTAAAGAGAGTTGATAAGGTTTCCTTTGATGCAAGCTGTTGACTTCAACGTTTGAAATACTGACCAGCACAGCAATACAAATATGTATCTATATGCTAACTACCTATTTACTAAGTTCTATCTCAATTCCACCTTCCTATCTACAGTAGCTAAGCAGAAACCGTTACTATTTAATCTAATCCGCTGACCTTGATCTTGAATATTGACCTATAAAACAGTGTTAACTTTTCTCTTCATACAACCCACATATAAACCAAGTCTTATCTCACGTTTTTCTCAGAAGCTTAAAGTTATCGAGCGGAAACCATTTTCCTTTGATCTTAGCTGATGACCTTGATCTTGTACATACTAACACCAAAGCCATTCTATATCTTCACACCAAGTAACTTTATAAGTTTCATCTTGATAACTTTTTCTTAAGTTATTTAGCTAAAACCAATTATTTTAACGCCCGCCTAGTCGCCTGCGGAACAACATCCCACAGTCTTTTACTCTTTTACTCCTTTTCTTTAAAACGTGGTTAATAAATACTGGAACAGTAAAAGTATCTATTCTGAAACATGCCATGAAAAGCAGTAACTGTAAAATAAGATAAACTTGCATGTGTTTTTAAGGCTTCGTGGAAGGACAATCGTATTTTCAATCCACCAACCTAGGTTCAATATATTTCGTTTGTTCGACCACCTAACAGTGATGTCAATGGGCGAATTCGTTTATCATGGACCCTCAGTGGAATGCCAACAGTTCTTCCAAGCTGCAGGTTAGGTATCTGAGGTTTTCAAAGTGAACAAATATAATATATATAATCAATTCAGATGTAAAACAGATCATTAAAATATTTCTACTTTAGGCGCCATTTTTGGATCGATTGCCAAATAATCGATCCAATGTTATTTAGGGCACCAGGCTTATTACAGATCACCTATCTACAGCCAGAGTTTTCTTCCTACCACCAAAACAAATAGTTCTATCGATTCAAACATTTAAAATAACACATTCGTACTAAGTTCAGTGATTATTTCGCAATAAAGACATTACCTAATTCAATATCTTTCTAACTTCGTGAAATTATACCTCATGCTTTCAAAATCAACAAATTTCTGCAATATCAAAGCACTTATATCAAAAATTCAATGAAAACTCATACTGAGATTGGTACTATTTTTCAACGCAAATGTATGGTTAAGAGGCGGTCATATGATTGTAACTAACTAGAAAATCGGGTGTGGAGCTTTAGAAGTTTTCACTTCTAAAACGAGATTACACAGAATAAAAATCGTGTGTGGCAAGAGATATTTTAAACAAGGAAAATTCAAATGGGCTTGAGTCCATTTGAGTGTACGGTTTTTCACTGTATTTTTAAGGAACCTTAATCTACAGCACTCTATTTTGTTTGCGAATGCCAATAAAAGAAATTTAATATATATTTTTAAATTGAAGACCTGTCTGTTCAGACATATTACAACTTAGGTAATGTACATTTTTTTAAGAAGAACAACAACATATTTGTCCATATATCTCTTGATGTTAATGGTGGTAATTATGATACTGAAACTTTGTTTGTTTTATTAAGTAACAAAATAACATGACTTTTATGGAATAACATGCTTGAACAGAATAACAAACATGCTTGAATAGAATAACAAATATACTTGTAATATCAATTATGATAATAAACTATGACCATCCTTTGATTACTTTGATATAATTCAACATAAAGACCAGATGAGACACAGTCACTGTCGTTCAAAGTACGACCGGAAACCTGACAGAATTTTTAACATTAAACATAAACATTGTATCATTTTACATCATCTGAAGTCTCTTTAAATTCATATTTTGAAAATATAAGCTGATTTTGAATTTTTGCTTTTTAAAAAGAAAACTAAACTAATTTATACCTGTCATTTCAGCATTTTTCAGCATTTTTCTAGCAGCTTAGATGCACTAAGTTAAACCATTTACAAACAAAAAAGTAAACAGTTTTGACAATTATTTTTTAAATATGGAAAATATGAGTTTACAGACTTTTTAAATGACATAAAATATTAAACTGTTTGATGAAAAATGACTTTGTTACTGTAATTACAAAATTACTATGTTTTGCATTTTTATCAACCGCCATATTTTTGCCAACCTTCAAAAAATTACCTGTATCTCTTGTCAGTTACTTGTTACTATTAATAGATTTCAAAACAATAACATTCAATGTTCCTAAACACTATTACCAGACAGTCACGTGATTCTCTCCGAGGATTTCCGGAATAACACAACTTCGCAAATTGATTCAACAGGTAGCACATCGTAAAAATACGTAATGCTTCGGCAATAATCGGATCTTCTAACAGCCAATCAAAACATAGAATTACATAATACTGGATAACACTAACCCCGCTCCAATTGTACAAATAGGAATATAATACTGGCAATTTTCCGTACAGAAAATGTGGATTCAAAGAAGATCGATCCATCAGTTTTTGAAACTTTGACCTTGTTATTGGATCACGACGATTCTTGTGTCATCTACAATATAGCGATGATGATGTAAACATTGTTTTAAGAGCAATTTTCTATTGACTAGTGCAGTTATGTCATAAGAGACGCTACAGTAGGAAACTAATGAAATGGAAACCTATTTGGTCTATTTAAACATTTTACCTTGATAGTCAGTCATCATTTTTTATTTTGTCTAGGTTATTTCTGTCAAGAGTTCAATAACCCCCCTGACTTTTTCCTTGATGTTCTCAGTGGAGAATCAGGGACCGATTCTTCCAGGACAAAACAAGATATCAACACAGCAAGTAAGTATATGTGTCTCTAGCTTCAGAAGTCTGTGAAATATTTGAGCGACCGAATACCTTTATAATTCTGTATATTTTTTCATGTATGTTGTAGATGAAT
This sequence comes from Cyclina sinensis, assembly GCA_012932295.1. Taxonomy (NCBI): domain Eukaryota; kingdom Metazoa; phylum Mollusca; class Bivalvia; order Venerida; family Veneridae; genus Cyclina; species Cyclina sinensis. The sequence continues at coordinate 4,366,751 of JAAONU010000017.1, read as the reverse complement.
GGTGTAGACGGTGTTGTTTCTGCTGCTGACACATTTGTATACACTGACACACTGTTGTTTTTATCATCCAGAACTGTATTTTGTAGGATTAGATGTACACAAAAAATTGGTTGCGTCTTATAAACAATCACAGTGGAACAAAAGGTAAGAATTGACATTCACATTTAATGTTTTCCTTTTTTGGTACGAGAGAATTCGTGGATCAAAATTTCTGTAACTGAAACACTAAGGAAATAAATGTTAAATAGTATTGCACTGCACTCTCGTGTATAATTATATAATTATTTATCATTATTACTCTAACAGTTATTGTTGTTGTAATATTAAACTTTCATTAACGGGACAACAATACAAACTTAAGTAATTAGCAGAGATAAACAGCCGCAAACATTCGTAACTTACAGCTTGATGCCCATGAAGAACGTTTTGCTCCATGTACCATTTCTAAGACCATATATCATACCTCGTCTTTAACTCGAGAGTGGATCTAGAAAAACTACCCTACTATTGAGATATTTTGCTCAATGTGTGCTTGATTTAGTTTGCTAAACGCCTTCTTCAGTGTCGTATTATACATACTTTGAGTACTTAAACACTGTTTTTTCTTCCTTTACTTAATGAAAATACCAGGCCAAGTAAGTCAGATAGCACGTCAACTTATTTCAAGGACCGTTTTTTCGTAAAATGCATATACATAATGTATACTAAAGTAGATCTTTACAAAACATTCTTTTCCATTTACAGCTCATTTTTCAAAAAGCTAATGTTGTTTTAACTTTAAATGTAACTCATAAATATATCGATATCTGCCCTGATTCTTTACCGTATCTTTTTGTTTTCACCAATTTGTTCATACAAATAACTTACGTGTTCCTTACATATTGTTGTCTCCAGTATTTCGAGTACATTGTCAGAGGCGCTGCAAGAACACAACAAAGAAGGTGGAGTAAGAACTTTACCTGCAGTCAAGTATGCGACTGGGCCAGTCGTTCAAGTATGTTCTTTTGTGTTTAGATATACTCTTTGTTTCCCTTCCAAATACACTGAAATATTTCTTTTTGTAGCATATGAATAAGGTAATTTTACACTATTACCTCTTTAATTTTTACAACAAAGATTGGCAAAACCAGAAAAACACCACTTTCACCAACAGAATCAGAACCACCACCAATTGTTCCACTGCCATCATTTGTACCACTACTACAACCACCACTTTGACTTGTACAACCACTAGTCTCACTACTAGTACCACCTACACTTGTACCAATACTAGTACCAACATCACAACTTGTAATATCACTAGAACCACTACTTGCACAACACCACTGCTAGTATCATCACTGCCACCAAAACCACACTACCACCAGGTTACTGCTTCCACTTCAACAATTTCTGCCACTACGATAACAATTGTCACTAATACCATGAATACCTATAGTACCATCACCACTGACAAAACTACTCCTACCACCACCACTACCATACTTTTACCATTATAATGACTTAGATTAGGGTTAACAATCAGCTTACAAAAGGAAATAGGGTTCGTTTCTATGTATGTCATTATCATAACAAAAGGTATTGCAAACTTTACAATGTATTTCTATTTCATCATATTTTTTCCATTTTAGTTTATGTATTGTGTACAAAGAAATCTTAGAAATATTTTCAGGAACCCTGCGAAAGTAGCAATGCTTGTAAGTATATTTATAATGTTAAAAAATATAAATGTCATAATATGTAAGACTTAGTTGAAGTGTAAAGGGTCCTTTAACACGGTTTTAGACGTTTTTTATTTCTCTGTTACTTATAGGAAAGAACTTGTTTACAGACAAAAAAAACCCCACTTAGTGATTGGCTTAAATCATGATCACGAAAAAAGATGTAAATTAATCGAAACAAAAGAGATACATTTTAACTCATATTAACGAAAGAAACCATTTAGTCCATGTTGGTGAAATATTATGTAAACGAAAAATAACTGTTTAGTTCGTGTTGGTGTAACATAATAATTATTATGTAAACGAAAAAATAACTGTTGAATTCATTTAAGTGTATCCTTATATCATATAGACGAAAAATAACTGTTTAGTTCGTGTTGGTGTAACATAATAATAATTACGTTATCGAAAAAAGACTGTTTAGTTCATGCTGATTTGACATTATATTAAATAAACGAGCAGTTTTCAGAATGGTTCTTGTTGATAAAGAATCATCTCATGTGACAGAAGATTAAGGATTTATTAATGCAAAAAAAGAATAAATTTGTGTTAAACGGGCACTGATTAAAATCCATTTTAAGAACGATCGTTTAAATTGTGTGAAGGAAGAATTAATTAATGTAAAGTAAGTGTTACTAAGTAAATCCTTTTTAATGACGATCGTTTAAATTGTGTAAAAGAATAATTAATTCATGTAAAGTAAGTGTTATTAAGTAAATCCATTTTAAGGACGATCGTTTAAATTTTGTGAAGGAAGAATCAATTAATGTAAAGTAAGTGTTATTAAGTAAATCCATTTTAAGGACGATCGTTTAAATTGTGTAAAGGAAGAATTAATTCATGTGAAGTAAGTGTTATTTTCAGTTCTTTGTGCGTGTTATTCTCGGGCTTATGGTTGGTGTTCTTTATTGGAAGATAGATGACTCCTGTAGATTTGGTCTTCAGAACAGGTGAGAAGCAAAAATCAAATAAACCTATCAATTGAAAAAAGTGCTATCAATTGAAAAAAAAAGTTTAGCATTTAAAAGACTATTTGTACAAAACAATATGCGCAGTGTTTTCTGTGTAGTTTTTTTTCAAGTCAACCTTATTGCAAGGAAAAAAGACTCTAACATATAGTATTTTATTCCACTTTTTTTATAACAAAACTTGAATGTATTTCTGAAAACCATAGGAACGGTCGTCATTTTTACAACATTTTCAGTACGTTGTCAGTTACTAATACATGTTTCTGTGATGAACTTTACATGTATGTTAAGATTTTTTTTTTCCAGGATTGGAGCGTTTTTCCTTCTCACTATGCAGATGGTGTTTTCAAATCTAAGTACCGTTCAGCTCTTCTTGAACAACAGAATCATGTTTATGTAATCATTTTATCTTTTAATTATTGTGTAACTATGTTGATTCTGTTCTTCCTGTTGTTATTTATTGCTCTCGTAGAAAGATCGGTGAAGTTAGCAAGCTTTAATTTGTATCAGGTATATCAGAAAAATTGTCTGCATATGGAATCAGGGAATCTTTTTATAAGCAGTTTCTATGACTACTTGATTAACACAAGGCAATTGATGTAACGTAACTCAAATGCAGATGAAAATTCTCGTCTTTGTCTACAGTTTTCAACTTCAAACGTTTTAACATAAAGGCAAAGCCAATTCAGGTGAGATAATTTTTCTAGTTAAAGTGTCATCTGCACTGAAACGACACATCTCGAGCTCATATGAATCATTTTATCTACTTTTCATATCTTTACAAATTCCTATTCCGCTTTTGATGGCTGCTCAACCACTAGTGTACTCACACAAAAGAAGGATGGTATTAAAGATGTTTCAATGAGCAGAAACATATAGAGGATATTTGTTTGTTTTTGTGGAAGATGAGAATTTATTTCATCGAGTGAACACCATATGTGATATTTTCACGAGTGGCGCAGCCACGAGTGAAAATATCAACATATGGTGTTCACGAGATGAAATAAATTCCCATCTTCCACTAAAAAACAAACAAATTTTCTTTTTATTTTATGCCAACACGTCAAAAATGGGTTTTTTATGATATTTTTAATCAGGGCCTTCAATAAATTCCCCATGGTTAGCCCCAAATCAGTTAATGCGTACTTTGGTTACTCCGCACAAAAAAAGTGCAGACAATCTCCAATACATATGATAACTTTACTTCTGCTGAAATAAACTGAATACACTTTCATCAAATAACATTTATTTTTGTCTACACAGTTTATCAATATTTATTGAATTTTTGCCATACATAAAAGCGGATTAATACCGAGTAATATTCAATCAATTGAATTGAAAGTCGGCCATATTGGATATTGTCCATGTGAGTTATGTAAACAAATCAGACATTTTAAATAATTTATGGCGAATTTCATCATTGTTCACAACTAGTTAGGCTCAGGAATTCAATATTATAATTGGATTTAACAAGGTAAATAAATTTCACTCGCTGTCACAGTCTGAAATACAGCGGATTCTCTTGTGGTGGGGAAATTCCTGAAGTTTCATCAAGCAGTAGTTCCGGCACAAACAGTGTATTATCAAAATGGTAATTAACTGATTCAAAACAGTGTATTATCACATTTATCTCACTGATATTTCCCTATATTTCATTGGTAGGCATAAAATAAAATACTGTAACATACGGACACTCATCACATCCTATAATAGTCTCTGTTAAAGGTCATGTGACACGACTATAGCAACTTTGTCCATTCAAAATAATCATAATGTACTGATTAAAATGGTTTAACTGCGAAATTATGAAAATATTGCTTTTGATAAGAAAAAACGTGTTTTTGATGATCGACTGTTTCCGTTTCGACATCGGTAGTTTCCGCCGCAATTTTTGGCTGTGACGTAGATTTATCCCTACTGTACCAGCCATTGGTGCAGAATTACACTGTTCATAACACATCCGTTTTTAAATGAAAAAATAACACTAAACCACAAGTGCAAGAAACACGATAAAAGGACTCTTATTTAAATAACATGCTATGAATTGTAAATTAAATAAAATAATGTGATTACTTCTCGAAGTAAATTCAAACTTTGTGCCGGGAGAACGGGTTGTAATTTTACCTAAAAATATTAATAAATATTCCAATTTCTTCCATGTTGTGGTTCTATATAAAACTATCTCCTCCACGTTTTTACATGCTGCGTAACACTTCCTCATTTGATGTTTACGTCATAAACAAATTCTTTTTCATTTAAGTGAATTAAAATTGAAGTGAATTTAGGTGATCTAATGTGTTAACATTTGTTTCACTGGAATGGAAATTCACACTACAGTATGTTTGGGATATTGTTTGAAAAATAATAATATGGCATGTCCATCAAGAAGAAATTTGTGTCTGCTTATAAATCAATATCCAATGAAATGTCAAAGATTCAAAATCACGCCTTATTCTGTGGGATTTATGCAAATTAACCTGCCCAAATGGGACCCTTGTATATTCTGCATAGCTGTCAAAACAAAGCAATTAACTTTTTATGACCCAGTCAATAATAAAGTTGAGACAAATAGCAAAATTTTATGGCAAGTGACCTTACAAATTGATTGAATTACTTTTGATCAGTCACACTTTTGAAAACATTATGTAATAGCTTGTTCTAATTAACATGTCTGAATGATTTTTAGGTAAGAAGCTTCCATGCAGATACATATTTTAATTAGATAATTAAATGTAATGGATCTATTTATGATGAAAATAAAAATCATTCGACTTCTAAATGTGAACAAATTATTAAAAAAAACCAAAGTGTTTGTGTTATGATTTTCACATAATTTTTAGGGCTTCTTCATATTGTTTGTTCTTTGACCATTATTGTTTTGTTTAAAAAAAGTGTAGAATGAATAAGCCAAAATAAAAAAAAGATATGCATTCATAATGAAAAAAATCATAGATCTAGTCAAAGATTACTTACACGTACATCAGGCAAATATACCACAGACAAATAAGCAACACATCACTGTAAGGAGATTGTTTTATTGGAAAAAAAATCTCTCGATTGGAGTTAGTCAAGTTTTCCAACAAACTGCATCGGATAAAATAAGCATGTCAAAAATCTTTTTGGATCAGTTACTTGAAAAATATCTCTTAGTCTAGATATTTTCACTGATGTATCTTTTAATTCTATAACCCTGATTAAATTAGCCTCTATATAATATTGCTCATTGGCTTCGTAATTCCATCAAAATTTCAAATGATTTATTTAAAATATCTTCAATGTATATTCATGATGTTAGCTTAACTTGTTCAATTGTGTTTTTTTACTATATTCAGTCTACATTTTCACTTTCCATTATAATTTTAAAGTTTTTGTCAACAATCCAGGCAGCTGTGTAAAGTGGCATGGGATAAATGTGCGTCACTTCCGGTTTTGCTCGTGACAGGTGCGCGCGACCAAGTGCGTAAAATATGGATTTTAATTTGCTATAAAAAACATCTTTAAGATGAAAATTACCTGCAGAATTTTTTAAAACAGTCATAGTTAGATATATATTTTTCCCTCATATGAAAATTTTGAGGTCAAAAATTCGTGTCACATGACCTTTAAATGCAAAAAAATAATAATTCGTTATTAACATTTTCAATTGCAGCCACGAGAATTCTGGTGGTTTCTACAGGACGTCGTCTTTCTTTTTATCCTCGGTACTTTGTGACGTCTTCTTGATGAGATTTTTACCTGTTGCGATCAACACACCTGTCGTATACTTTATGTTGGGTAAGTATTTACTAATATTTTGCCTACGATTCGTCTCCTAGTTTTGTTATTCTGACTAGCAAATGAAAAACTTTAACACAAGAGTTCTATTAGCTGGTCTGGTCTTGTATTTTCACAAGCCCTTAAGCATAAACATTCCTAATGTGTTGTAAACTTTTGACTTAATTTACTGGTACAAAGTGGAGTTGAGAGAGTTTTTTCTACTGCTACTGTCACTTCTTACCACCACCAATAATAAATTTGACGAAGGTATTTTTAGACATGATTTCAAAAAGATATAATTTAATGGAAGGGTTACTTCCACAGTAAAGCGTAGTATACAATCGTTGTATTATTTATCTTTTTCTTTCAGGTCTGACTGCGGATTTTAGGGATTTTATTGCATTTTTCTGTTCCTTGCTTTTCGCATCTATCGCAGCAACCGCTGTCGGATTCTTTATAAGCGCCATAGTAAGAGTGTCGTCTGTGGCAAACCTTCTTGTCACCCTTGTGTTTATTGTGTTCATGGTAAGCAAACGTTTTGAAAATAGGCATTAAGGTTCGGACATCGGTTCGAATTAAGGCATTTAAAACAAGGTTAGATTCCGTCATTGTCAAGAGCACTGACCAAGATTTAATGAAAGTTGCCTTTCACAGTTTTATATATGTGTTCCAACTATTTGTTTCTGTAACCAATGTAAATAGGCCCGTCTCGGTGATTGCTTAGGGCATTTTCATTTCACCCTTATCATATTGGTAAATCACAACAACATTTTAGATCTAGACTTACATGACCCAATTTCTTATCAACCTTTTTAATATATATATTTATAATTGTGACTCGAACTCCTAGATTGTGACGTGGAAATAAGTTTATGTAAGTTTAAAGAAGTCAAATCTATGTTAAAATTAGTCTAAACAAAACATTTACTAACATCTGTTTTAATTTTTATTCAGATATTCAGTGGATTGTTGGTGAATTTAGAATCTATATCATCATTTCTGCAGTGGATTAAATACATAAGTATACTTCGATATTGCATGACGGTATATACTACTAGAATAATTTATCATTTTCAATGTTAAAAGTCTACTCAAATAATATTTTCGAAGACAATGATAATTTTTAAATATTTGTGAGAAATTAGCAGTGAACACTGATTTATGCACTAAACATTACAGTTTATATAGTAAAACTTGTGTCCTGCTGGAATGCACTGCTGGCAGAGCAACCTAGCAGGGCATTTCGAACTATAGTAAAAATTAATGCCCTGCTGGAATGCCCTGCTGGCAGAGCAACCTAGCTGGGCATTACAAAATAAAGAAAAAAGTCAATGCCCTGCTGGAATGCCCTGCTGGCAGAGCAACCTAGCTGGGCATTACAAAACAAAGAATAAAGTCAATGCCCTCCTGGCAGAGCAACCTATCTGGTCTTTACAAAATAAAGAATAAAATCAACGTTCTGCTGGAATGCCCTACTAGCAGAGCAACCTAGCTGGGCATTACAAAATAAAGAATAAAGTCAATGCCCTCCAAGAAAGCCCTGCTGGCAGAGAAACCAAGAAGGGCAGTACAAAAAATAAGATCAAATTCCTGCTGGAACGGCCTGCTAGCAGAGCGATCTGGCAGGGCATTCCGAAATATAGTGTAAAATTAATGCCCTGCTGGAATGACCTGCTGGCAGAGCAACCTAGCAGAGCATTCCGAGTTATATTGTAAAATCAATGCCCTGCTGGAATGCCCTGCTGGCGGAGCAACCTGACAGGTCGTTCCGAAATACAGTTTAAAATCAATGCCCTGCTGAAATGCCCTGCTGTCAAAGCAACCTGGCATGGCATTACAAAATAATGAATAAAATCAACCCCCTGCTGGCAGAAACACCTAGCAGGGCATTACGAAATAAAGAATGAAATCAATGCCTTGCTGGAATGCCCTGCTGAAAGAGCAACCTGGCAGGGATTCCGAAATATATTGTAAAGTCAATGCCCTGCTGGAATGCCCTGCAGGTAGAGCAACCTGTCAGAGCTTTCGAAATAACATGTATTTTAAATCAGTAAATGTAAAGTATCAATTTATATTAGACATATTAACTGAAGACACTTTAGATACAGAAAACTGCAAATGAAACTGCGGTTTTGCATTAGATCTACGAATTACTTAACAACTCAAAGTAATATCAAGAAAAAATATTCAGTTAGTCTTTCAGCTTCAGTTCTTTTCTGTCACTTTCTCAGTGTGACTGCAATCTCTGTCACTTCCTCAGTGTAACTGCAATCCCATTATTCAAAGCGAATTTATACTTTTTCCTTACCTTCTTTTTCAATTGATTTAAAAATATTTTGAGCCTAAATGGATCGCAAAACAAACCATTTAAGCATGTTTCTCTCGAGACGAAAAGCACAATGGATTTAGGAAAAGTAACAAACTTTGATTGTTGGTGAGACTTGTATGTTTGCACATATGGCTTTATTTTGTCTTTGCCTAAAGACACATATGCCGCATTAGATAATTCTGCTGTGCTTGCTGGAAAACCGAAGACTAGTCTAAAAGCATGAAAAAACTGTTGAGAACTATTTTTGCTATCTTGTGCTTTTCAGGCGTTAAGCATCAATGGGTTGAAGGACATGGAATTCAAGAAATACGATTCTAATACCACTTGGTAATTGTTTTAATATCATGAAATATAAATTAATAGCAACATAAAAGTTAATTAAACAAGAGGGCCATTAGGGCCGTGGATCGCTCACCTGAATACTTTGGCTTTTGATATACTGTTTAGCAAATATCAGAAGCAAAATTACAGTTTCTGAATTAAAGGGACAGGGCCACTTTGACCCCAGCGATATTACTTGGACAATATAGCACTACATAAAAATATCTAACCTCTTGGGCATACAGTTTCAGACAACTAGATTTTTAAAGATTTTCCTACACAAACTCAATGTAAAACAAATGACACCTGGGCAGGGTCAAATTTCACAGTGAAATACATTGTAATTAGAAAAAAAATCTTTATGAAGGTTAACTATAAATGCTACTTATCAAATATCTAAGGTCTAGTGATAACAGTTTCTCATAAGAAAATTTTCAAATTTTCAATATTTTACTCAAATAGGTTCCCCGTGGCAGGGCCAATTTTGACCCAAGCGAGATAATTTCAACAAACGTCATAGATGTCCACTAGACAATCCAACATAAAATATATCAAAGTTCTAAGAGATACAGCTTAAGACAAGAAGAATTTTACAATCTTCCATATTTATAAGTCTTTGTAAAATAAAATAACTCCCTTGACAGAGCCATAAATGAACCAAGAGAAATTATTTGAACAATCTTGGCAGAGGATCTCTAGATAATGCTCCATGCAGAATATCTTAGGTCTTAAGCCTACGGTATCTCACACGAAGATTTTACGAGATATTTTACATAGATAGAACCCAAGGGCGGGGCAAATATGACCCATGAGCATCATTTGAACAAGCTTGGTAGAGGACCTTTAGCTGATGCCCAATGCAAAATATCTAAGCTCTAGGTATAGAAGATGTTTTCTCTTCCGTATATAAGCCTACATAAATTCAAGTGACCCCCGAGCAAAGCCAATTTAGACCCCAGGGACATAGTTTGAGCAAACTTTGTAGAAGACCTTAAGCTTATGCCCATACAAAATATTTAATTTTTGGCCTTCAAACGAGGAGATTTTTTTAAAGACTTCCTTATATAAGTCTATGTAAAATCAAATGACGCCAGAGCAGAGCCAATATTGATCCCAGGGGCATATTTTGAACAAACTTGGTAGAGGACCTATAGCTTGTGCTCAGTACAAAACATCTAAGCACTAGGCATTGTGGTTTCAATCATGAAGATTCTTTAAGTCTTCCCTATATGAGCCTATTTAAAATCAAGTGACCCCGGGATAGGGCTATAAATGACCCAAGGGGCATTTTTTTAACAATCTTAGTAAAGGACCTCCAGATGATGCTCCATGCAAAAATATCTTAGGTCTAAAACTTACTGTATCTCAGAAGAATATTTCAAAGATTCAATCTTTTACACAAATAGGGTCCCTGGGGTGGGGCCAATTTTGTCTCCAGGGACATAATTTGAACAAATTTGGTAGAGGATTTCTAGGTGATCATCTCTGCAAAATATTTAGGTTCTAGGCCTTGTGGTTTCAGACAAGAAGATTTTTCAGTCTTCCCTATATAAGCCTATGTAAAATCAAGTGACCCCGAAACAGGCCATGAATAGCTCCAGGGGGATAATTTGAACAATCTTGATAGAGGACCAAAAAAATCTTAGCCCTTGGCTTTGTCATTTCAGACAAGATTTTTTAAACGGTTTTCCCTGTAAAAGGCTTTTTTTTAGATTTAGTGACTCCCGGGGTGGGGCAAATTTTGACCCAAGGCTCATAATCTGAACAAATTTGGTAGGGGACCTCTAGCTGATGCTCCATGCAAAATATCTAAGCACCGCACGATGCACGCCGACGGACACCGGACAATCAATGTTCCCAAAAGCTCCCTTTAGCACGTCGAATACTGGGCTGAGCTAAAAACTAAATATTACAGATCTGCGCTCTTCTTTTATCGGACATTTTCTTTGTAACATCTATATCTAATTCAAACTTGAAAACAAACATTTTGATGATACATGTCATTTATCTATTTCTTTTAATCTTGAAGACGTTTTTAGAAAATAGAAAATGAACTTCATCTATAATATTTCACTGATGGTTTCTTTTATTATTTTGCAGTATTTCGGGAAATGAGTACTTACAAAACCAAGGAATTGAGTTTGAGACCAACTGGGATATCTGGAAAAATTACATTGCCCTTATTCTAATCACCACTGGATTCCTCGTGTTAACCTATCTTAGGCTTAGGTTTATAAACAAACTTAAGTAGGCCTATGTAGGTATTTTAACCTTCGTTTTGGACATCAAAACCATTATTAATATATATGATATGCAATTCGTTGTAGTGTAGATTGTGAAAGATAACAACAACAACTAACTAAGATAATGTTTTTCATTTTTTGTAACTTTGAACGGGTGAATGGGGTTGTCGATGTTTCTGCCTTGCTTTTAACAATTCAGTGTTTGAAAAAACAATATTTTACACGTACTGAAATGTTGAATTTTTTAAAATTGAGTTGCAGAAAATAAAAAAAGACGATTTGCACGTTAATAATTGTGTTAGGACTCAAAAAACAATACAGAATTTTTCTAAGGCTATACCTATACAAACATGACGCAGCAGTCAAAGCTGTGACTACCCGAATAAACAAAAGTAATATAAAAATCAAGACATCTCTATGCAGTCTGTCTATATTAACATTTCTGGATTTATATTGCATAATTCTTATAGAAAATGCCAACATCGAAGAGCCAAAAGATGCAGTGGAGATGTAGCGCTGTATTACTGAGAACATCATGTACTTTTATTTAATAGTAATAGATATCAGCTAGAACCTAATGTGGCGTGGCAGCTTTTTGACTCCTTTGTTGGATCTATGTTAAATTATGCTTCTGAAATATGGTGCTATACTTAAGCGAAAGAAATTGTAAAAAATATTGAATGTAAAAATTAATTCATGTAATGCTGCTGTATATAGTGAACTTGCCCTTTATCCTTTGTATATTTCAAGATATGTTAAAATTTTAAGGTTTTGGTTTAAATCGCTTGAGACTGATAATATATATCATCATTCTTTACGAAGATTGTAACATTTCTGTATATGACTGTAATAATGTTATGTAATTATGGTTTCAACAATGTTTGGGATTATCCAGATTCTGTAAATAGTAAAGTGTTTATACCGCTATTTAAACAAAGAGTAATAGATAAAAGAGAGTAGTTCTGTTTTATATGTATTTAATTATGTTAAAAGTTCTTTTATATATGATCACTATCTCGATACGTTACCATACAAGGTTATATCTTACAAGAATTATAATATCTTCCCATTCTTAGCATGTACAAAATGGTAGATACTATATGAATAGAAGGTATTGTGTTTATTGTGATTTATGTGACGTAGAGGACGAATACCATTACATTTTAATTTGTCCTTGTTATACTGAGATAAGAAAAAATATAAAACGATATTATTATACCAGACCAAGTATGTTTTAATGTGTTGATATGCTGAAATCTGAAAAACGGAAATGTATTGTTAAATGTTTGCCTATATATAAAAGCTGCTTTATTATACAGAACTTCCTTCAATAAGGTACATGCATCATAATTTTATTTTATGCCTACCAATGAAATATAGGGAAATATCAGTGAGATAAAAGTGATAATACACTGTTTTGAATCAGTTAATTACCATTTTGATAATACATGTTTGTGCCCGAACTATTGAATATTGAGTATTAATCCGCTTTTATAATTAAAGTATGTATGGCAAAATTCAATAAATATTGATAAACTGTGTAGACAAAAATAAATATTATTTGATGAAAGTGTATTCAGTTTATTTCAGCAGAAGTAAAGTTATCATATGTATTGGAGATTGTCTGCACTTTTTTGTGTGCGGAGTAACCAAAGTACGCATTAACTGATTTGGGGCTCACCATGGGGAATTTATTGAAGGCCCTGATTAAAAATGTCATAAAAAACCCATTTTTGACGTGTTGGCATAAAATAAAAAGAAAATTTGTTTGTTTTTCAGTGGAAGATGGGAATTTATTTCATCTCGTGAACACCATATGCGCCACTCGTGAAAATATCACATATGGTGTTCACTCGATGAAATAAATTCTCATCTTCCACAAAAACAAACAAATATCCTCTATATAATAATAATAATTCATCCTCTATTATAATGTATGTGTATGAAAACATGTTTAAACCTGATCATTGTGATTCCTGTATGTTTTTCTTAATTTCTTAATTTGGTAAATTTGTTTTTAATTGTATGACGATGTAGACTTGTACGAGCCAAATAAAATATTTGTTCTGTTCTGTTTTGTCTTATACTCGTTTATTGTCGGTCAATAAGGTAGGTTTTGGCAAATAAAAATAATTCTTATATGTGTTATATTGATGTTGTCTCTTATAATTCAGATCTGAATGTCGTTGAACGTTGCCTTTCAATAATGTTTTAGTTGAATGGGTTGTTGCAAAAAATAATAAAGAGAGATTGATTAACACACCAATTGTACAATACGTATTCTCTCTTGACGTTTGGTTGTACTTGAAATATTTTGACAGTACTTGTTAAAGACTTAAAATTTTGTGTTTTACATTTGAAACGGTATCCAGGTATTGCAGAAAATACCAATGGAAGCCTTGTCAGTAATAAAAGTGTAACGTGACAGCGACAGGTTATAAACTTAGTTAAGCACTTCGTAACATCCTAGCACTCAAAAATTATTACAGGATTGCAAAGGCATCTTCAAACTTCCGTTTTCAAAGCAACCAGAAATCTAACGTGTGGGAAATCAAATCGAAATACTGAGTTTAACTGATAATCTCTCCGTCTTTTATAAACCTAGCTCTATACATGTTCATTTTTTATTTTCTGCATCCGCAGTTAGATGGCTAAATACATTGATTAAGAGATAATTTCAAAATAATATTCCTAATTTACGAAGCTTTATGAAATCTGCAACACTGAGTTACAGCATTTAGAAAGATGGGCAAATATATAGATAAAGAGCACAACTGAAAGAAGCAACGCTTAAATCTAGAGTTATCTATTTTCTTTAAAACTTATTTCCAAATGTCAAAGAATCAGTCGCAAATTCTAAATACAACCGGCAAACTAAATGCATTGATATTAATCTCTCTACAGAGAGCTGTTTTGGGTAGATAGCCATTTATTCCAAATGAACCCATACCAAGTGTCTAAATGCCTAAAGACAAAACAAGCGGGCCATGATAGCCCTAAATCATTCGCCTGAGTCCCATTGCTCAAGAGCCATAACTTTGGAACCCATTATGGGTTCAGGTTGGTTCAGGAAAAGAAAGGAGATCTGTTGTTTATAAATGTTTTCTGAAAGTTTGGTTGAAACTGAATCGAAGGCGATTATAACACTATGACTTCAGATAGAAAAATCTATTTTTATCCTCTGAGACCTAAAACTTAATCCAAGTAACCTCAAACTCTACTCAGTGGTAGAGGTCCAGACTGGGTACTTACATACCAAATATCTAGGATATAAGTCAATAAATAATGGCTCCGTAACAAAAATTAGAAAACTCTATTTCACCCTTGGTGATCCTGACCTTGACCCAGTGAATGGTAAAGGTTTAAGGAAAGTGCTTATGAACTAAATGTCTAAAATACTGGTCAATAAATAAAGGTTCTGTGATAGACTGCTGAATTATCTGTGTTTAGCCTCGGTGACCTTGACCTTGAGCTGGTGATCTCATACCCAACCACAAGGAAGAGGTCCATTCAGGAAACCTACATAATAAATATCTAAGATATTGGTCAATAAATGAAGGCTCTTTGAGGTAAAGTAAAAATATATTTTCAGCCTCGGTGACCTTGACCCATGTTAATGGCAAAGGTTTATAAAGTTGTCAATATACCAAATATCTAAAATATCGGTCAATAAATAAATGCTCTATGACAGAAAAAAATAGCTTTAGCCTCGGTGACCCTGATCCAAATGACATCGAACCTCACCAAAGTGAAAGTTCCATGCAAGGTACCTACATACCGAATATCTAACAAACTGGTTAATAAATGAAGGCTCTATGAAGAGAAGTAGAAAAATCTATTTTTAGCCATAGTACCCTTGATCCCAGTTAAAAGAAGAGGTACACGCAAGGTGTCAATATACTACATATCTTAAATATCAGTCAACAAATAAAAGCTCTATGTCAGAAAGTAAAAACAACCTATTTTAGCCTCATTGGCATTCTTCCCAGTGACACCGATCCCAACATTAAGTTTTGGGTCTATTCAACGAAACTACATACAAAACATCTAAGATATTGGTCAATAAATGAAGGCTGAATGAGATAAAGTAGAAAATCTATTTTTTAGCCTCGGTGATTTTGACCCAGTTAATGGAAGAAGTTCATGCAATCAGTCAATGAATAAAAGCTCTATGACGAAAAGAAGAATATCTATTTTTATCCTTAATTACAATGACTCCCAGAGACTTAAATGCCAACCCAAGGATATAAGTCCACGCAAGGACCTGCAAGCCAAATATCTAAATTATTGCTCAATGAATAAAGGCTATATGAGGTTAAGTAGAAAATCTAATTTTAGCCTCGTAGAACTTGATACAGTTAATGGTAGAGGTTCATGCAAGGTGTCTATATACCAAATTTCTTAAATATCGGTAAACTAAATAAAGGATCTATGATGAAAAGTAGATAAATATACATTTAGCCTCATTGCCAATGACCCAGTGACTTTAGTCCCAACCAAAGGGTAGAGGTCTGTGCAAGGAACCTTCATATCAAATATCTAAGACATTGGTCAATGAATAAAAGCTGTATAATTCAAAGTAAAAAAACTCATTTTAATCTCGTAGACCTTGACTCAGTTAATGGGATAGGTTTATGCAAGGTGTCTATATACCAAATATCTAAAATATCAGTCAATTCATACTCTGAGATGAAAAGTGGATAAATCTATTTCTAGCCTTGCTGACATTGACCCCAGTGACCTCAAACCTCAACCCAGTAATAGAGGTCCATGCAGGGAACCTACGTAATAAAATATCTGAGATATTAGTCAATAAATGAAGGCTCTATATGGTAAAGAAGAAAAATCTATTTATAGCCTCGGTGAGTTTGACACAGTTAATAGTAAAGGTTCATGCAAGGTGTTTGTATCTAAAATATCAGTCAGTAAATAAACATGACAGAAAGTTACCTACATACCAATATCTAAGATACTGGTCAATAAAGGCCATATGGTTTCTGACGATATGTCTTTTTTTTCAATATAAGTGCCGCGGGAAATTTTGAATTTAGATTATGCTTTGACCGAATTTCGTAAAGATGCACTAGGCCTCGTTGTACATCTAATATTTAAACTTAAGAGTTTGTGACGTCAAACAAGTTTTATTCTTAAAAAAAAATCCAAGTCTATACAAAATATGCCTATTTTGACCCTTTAAAGGATTCCTAGCTCTGGAACACATGACTGGATGT
Organism: Cyclina sinensis; assembly: GCA_012932295.1. Taxonomy (NCBI): domain Eukaryota; kingdom Metazoa; phylum Mollusca; class Bivalvia; order Venerida; family Veneridae; genus Cyclina; species Cyclina sinensis. The sequence continues at coordinate 4,350,182 of JAAONU010000017.1, read as the reverse complement.
CGCCAGTTCAAGAAAAAAACCCAGATGTATTGCTTGTCAATATTTTGCATAACTTGAGTTGAAATAAGATAAAAGATAAAACAATTTTCATGCAGACAAGGCAAAATATACCTGCTCTGCCCTTACCAGGACTGATAACTCCGTAAAGCATGATGAAATTAGGCCGTCAAAAAAGGAACCAAAATCGACTAGTAATACAAGTTATGTGCAAGTTTGGTTCAAATTAAATCAAAAATCGAAACTTGTATTGTGCAGACAAAAAATTGTTGACGCACGCACGCTCGCTCGCACATAACGCATGGACATAAAGCGGTCAGAAAAGTTCACCATGGCAACCAAGACCTGTCCGCGGACAGCACACTTCACTTTTCAGTGCTGGATAATAAATTATGAACTAAGTCAAGTAAGAGGCCCAAGTGAAAAAATGTAAGTGGGGGAGGGCAAGTACCCAACCGTCTAAGATAAAAAAAAATTGGCGGGGAAGGGGTGGGGTTGGGGGTGGGGAAGTAAGGGGGATGGGTGAAGCTACTCATGATTTTTTTTTTTTGGGGGGGGGGGGTTTGAGGGGCTCTGGTGGAGGGGGGGATTGGCAATCAAGTACCTACATATTAAAAATAATCGTGGGGGGGGGGGGGTAACCGTTGGGGTCTCATGCAGGGGGAGGGAAGTACCTACCCATCCTATGTAAATAAATAGTTTAGTTCTAGGCTAGGGGGTTGGTGTGGGTTACTTATGCAAGATTTCTTTCTCTCTCTGTTTTTTCTTTTTTGGGGGGGTGTTAGATGGGGGAGGGGGCTGGTGGTGGGAAATCAAATATCTTCATATTAAAAAGAATTTTAAAACATTCGGTAATCAAATGACCACTGGCGTGGACTAATTTTGACCCCAGGGACATAGGTACCAACAATCCTTTTAGGGGTCTTGCTTGTGATCAATCATTCAAAGTTTAAAGGGAATATCTTTGACTCTTTTTGAGAAATGGACATTAACAAAAAAAGGTTAACCAAAAAATTCTCAGGCTAAAAAGGGGCATAACTTTTCAAAAATATATTTGAGGGTTATCTGCCCTCTAAAAATGGTGTCATATTTAATAGTGAACAGGTATTTTAAATTTGAAGTAAATAGCTTTTATAGTGTCTGAGAAAATGGACCTTAAAAGAAAGGTTAGCGAACACCGAGGCCGACGAGAGGGTCATGAAAATAGCCCCACCTTTTTTCTTCGAAAAGTGGAGCTAAAATGAACATAGTCCTTGAAATTAACAATTATTTTTCATTTTATCATGTTTATAGCAAATGATCCACTGAAATGGATATGCAGTATGTTATCGGTTAATTGTAGAGCATGTTCTCTTGTTGCTATCTGTCAGTTTCAAAACTTTGAATTCACTACTTTTTCAGTTACCGTACTTATTTTATTAATAAATACTCGGAAGGAAATTTTTTTAACTTTCTCGTATATTCTTCAAAGCTGTAATATCCTGTAAAGTGCTGTAAAGTGTGTCGCAATATGCTTAATATGATATTAGGAGACGTGTGCTGCTAACAATTGCCAGATAGTTGAATAAGTCTCCACGAGTTGCATAAAAGGGGAAAATCATGAAAACAAACAGGAAGAAATGAAAAATACTTCAATCACTTTGTTCATTCAACAGGTAAAATCATCTTTGAAAATTTGACCAAAGCATGATTTTAATAAAAGCAGATAACACAGCTTTTAATGAACAAAAAAAGAATTACAAAAATCAATAAATGAAAATAATTATCTCTGTAGTTAAACTATTTGAAAATATTTAAAAATTAGACGGTGAGATTTCCTAAATTGTTGAAGATTGGTAACTTAATATATACAATACATTCTTTCATTTTGCTTTCATGTTATCTGTTTATCGTAAAAACAGTTTCAAAAACGTAGTAACCAATCAGGGAATTTTCACGCTATGGTGAGGCCGACCATATTTTAACATTCATTATTTACCTTATCATTTTTTTAATTAAAAGATGGTAACATATTCAATTTGTTTTTTCTTATTTTCTCAAGACGAAGTTTGAAAGTCTGTAATACTTTCAGAATTTATAAACCTGTTTAACCGCTTCAAACAAGATAAACATTTTTTTCTTTGGCCAACTAAAAGTTACATCCTGGTAATCGCGCGCTGAATACGATTACATCTAAGTGACTTTCAAACAACACAGAGAGATATTTATGTGCAAATGTGTTTTAACAATTCAATTTAAAATTTACTAATCTACATCCTGATAATTAAATGGAGACAGAACTGGCATTGGACTCATATAAGCAGCCGGCTCGGGGTCAGATACAGAGACCTATTAGGAAAATTTATCGGGGAGTGGTTTTATATGATAAACTAAACGATGAGGTGGAGGATATTGGCAGAATGGATACACGAAAAGACGATGTTTGGGTCTGTAGCTTCCCGCGATCAGGTTTGTGGTTTTTATTACAAACTTTATATAGACCAGATTACATTTTTCTCTTTTTTTTTCCTCTTTTTTTTTCTTTTTTTTTTTTTTTTGGTAAAAGTAAAGTACATTGTTTTCTCATGTAGCAAGTCGCCATTTTACAAATTTCTGAGTAACCCCTTAAAGCAGTGAGAAGAAATCATTAGCAAGTAATAAAATGTTTATTTCAGCATGTGAAAAAAAATCCCTTAAGACTGGAAAATCTAAAGGCTTTTTGGTAATTCTGTTGTTTAAGTGATTTATGTGCAGATACTCTAATAAATACCGTTACCGCCTCACCACAAATACGGGAATGCCTTTAGAATTTTTTCGATTTTGGCCCGATTTTGATAAATAAGTAAGCGATTTATAGGGAATGTCATCTCTCTGCTACGGTGTAATGTTTTGTCAGTCTTATAAATAGTTTTTGAGAATTTTACCAACAAAGAAATGTTAGATTAACCTTACAAGCCGCGAGATTCTGTGAGCTTGGAAATAGCTTTGTTTTCTATACACAGATTAAACCTATTTTTTCTTTTATAAAAAAGTCTAGCATGTTTCTTTTCTTTTTTTATTTGCACATGTGACTATAATAATTTTTTGGGACCGCAATATATTTTGGGACACATAATATATTAACTCTGACCATTATTTAGCTATTGTTACTTATAAGAAGACAATGATGATTATGACATATATCCTTACGGAATGATTGTATTTAATAAACATGACTGATAAGCTTCTGTGTTAAAAAGATTAAGTTAAGGGAGACAACTCCAGAAAACAATGCCAGTTTAAGAAGGTAAGTTTTGTTATCTTGATCAGTGACAGCTCATTATTAGATATGCAATTCAACCAACGTTCAACTGTTTAAAGAAGTCTAACATTTTTTTGCGAGTTCTACTCGACGAATTCTCCCTAGAGCTTTATCAACGAAAAGCTGAATAAGTCGCAATTAAAGTTACAAGAGTTGAGTCTACAATTAGTGCAAGACATATAGAATTATCTTTAACTCTTGCATTTACAGGGACAACTCTTACCCAGGAACTTGTGTATCTGATACAGACTTTAGACTATGACACCGCCAACAGTGTCCAATTAGAAGAACGGTTCCCAGAAATTGAAATGAAAAACCAGTATCTCCCTTACTTTAAAGGTTAAAACATTTTGAATTAAACATGATTGTTCATTACTCTTTGAAAGTAAAGTAAAAAATATAAACACAATCACTTTTCAAATCATTCGTAAAATCATTAATTATTATTAACTGCAAGACCTGCTGTGTTAAGTTGACTAGAATCTTATGAAGTGTAAAACTAATTAAGTGTAATTGCATTGAATAGTGCCAATCTGAAATTTATTTATCATTTAAAAAATTATTGACTGCATCCTTCGCTTTTAATATATGTATCACATTTTCAATATACATGCAATTCATTGATATATGACCTATGGGGTCATGAATGTCATGCCAATTGATTGTTAACTGTCCATTTTATTAACAAATTTACAAAAGCTATTGCAGTCTACCTCTCTTCTCATTGATCTGTGTAGGACTGAAGTATGTGGAGCAACTGAAGTCACCAAGAATGATTAAATCTCATCTTCATTACTTTCTCCTACCAGAATCGCTTCAAACAGGAAAAGGGAAGGTGAGTTAAACATGTTTTTCAAAATTATTTCAACAGCTTTTTTCTTTTACCATTTCATCGTAAACATTGAAGTCATATGACTCTATAACCCTTAAGTATTTTCAAAGTGCGTGCATTCAGATTATATTCATTTGTCAAATTAATCCAAAATAAATCCAAAATAAATTGTTTATGATCAGCTGTACCTTTTCAGATAATATACATCTGTCGAAATCCAAAAGACGTTGCAGTGTCATACTTTCGTTTCCTAGCATGGACTGAAATGATGCACGATGCCTACAACACCATGGACACCTTCGTTGATACATTTGTGGATGGAAAATGTAATACATATTGTTTATTAACAATCTGTTTTCAAATTTATTTCAACGTCCTTTGTTGTGTGTTGAGGCCTCCGGTTCATACACAGTTTATATCATCATATATATCATACATGTACAATATATATATGTATGTCAGATTCTATTGTATGTTACAGTGTTTGCATGTCCTTGGCCAAAACATATCCTGGGTTATTGGGAACACCGACATGAACCTCATATGCTTTTTCTACGCTATGAGGACTTGATAAAGGTATGGAAAAATCAAACTAAGATTTAACTTGAATACATAAAGACCTTTGAATTAAATAATGATTTTGCCCTGTACCTTGCCGACTGAAATGGCTTTCAAGTTAAATGCTTACGCATTAAGAATTATCATTTCTATTTCATCACAGCAATTGATTTTCAAATCAAACATGCTATGTAGGTGGAAGTACTATGTATATATACTATGAGAAATTGTACTGAGATAATTCATTTTCTAAATCGAAGAACCTACAATATACCGGGTAGGCGGAGTTGAACTTCACCATTTGAAGAAAACCTTTCTTTAATGACACTTTCCGTAAGACAATGTTTTTTTTCTCTGAAAAAGGCAAAGTTGCTGTATATATTTTTAGGATTTACATGCAGCCATTAGCAGGATAGCAGACTTTTTGGGGCGTGTTGTTACTGAACAGGACGTAGATAAAATCGCCAGTCACTGCCATATTGATAATATGAGGAAAAATGATATGGTAAATTGGAAATATTGGGAAAAACTTAAACCAATGAACAAAGATTATGGCGGAGCATTTATAAACAAAGGTAAGACACATTTTCATCGACATTCTGTAATATAATGCTTTGTGTGAATGTACTTGGTTAAGTGGTTTCATTGATCTAAATAATTCAAAGACTTTGTCCTGAGTAATGTAAGAATTCACAAACACCGTTTTAACATTAACACTGACCTACTTTTAACGTAGAACAGCCTGCTATTGAATTGCTGCAATGTCTGAAATTACTCTAAAATCTTATAAAAATATCCTTTTTATAAACATTAGCTTAAAAAGGCGGTGAATGATATTTCAAATATTCATAAATTCTCTAAAGGATTAACCTATAATATGTTCATTTTGCCAGGTAAAGCCGGTGGATGGCATGACGTGTTGACCTCAGAGCAAAGTGTCAGAATTGATACAATGCTTCAGGAATTAGAAGGAATCTGGGCTGGAAATTGCAGAGACATAAGACTTAAAATCAGCTGTCATAAAACTCTCAGTTGGAGATATATCACCTGATTAAAAATCACAAAAAAATATTTTAATATGTAATTGCCTACAGTTTCAAAATATGTCATGTTTATTTGTTTTACTATTTCTCCGACATAGACTATATTTGTCAGCAAATTATACCTTTTTTTACTATATTATATGATTATACATTTCATTTAGCATTATGGATACAATTCTTGAAATATTCAATAAAAGAGTCGTTCTTATTCTGAATCATTGACAATATTGCAGTTCAAAATATAAAGAAAGAATTAACCGTTAGTGACACAATTTCTTTTTTATCTGTATGCTTTGTGGCATTTTCGGTAGTATTAGTGAAAGAATATAATACATAGTAATATCTAAAATCTGAATATTAAGTTATTTAATTTAGAAGTTATAATTTCACACTTTAATACATTTTAAAACACCTTTTAGCAACCTGCTATAGCATGGCAGAGAAATTATCAGGACAGAGACATTAACTGCTCCAAACATCAGTGGAGAAATGCATTGCATCAACTTTTTCATAGTATATAGTGTAGTATATCTGTTATAATTATTTGGAACAGATTATAGGTACTCGAACTACATGTATATGATAAAGTATTGGCATCGTCAGTCGTTGACCAGCTACACTTGTAGTAACATCTTTACCTGTAAATATCCTTGTAAATAAACAGTATATTCATGTACTTGGATTCATTATTAGTCTTAATAAAGAAACATATTAAAAATACAACATAATGTCAGAATTTCTGTACATAGTTCAGTTAGCAAGTTTACATTGAATATGGATATGTCAGAAATCACACCAGAATGGACTGGGACAGCACAAATTTGCCGGAAACATGGGAAAGGTTTCATAGACATCTAGTCCTAATAATTAAAGGACCCATAAAAGCGAAAGAAGAACAGGAGAAAGTCGCATATTTACTTATATGAGTAGACGAGAAAGGCATAGATATTCAGCAGGCATGGAACCTAAATGCATATGACAAAAAATCGCTACAAGTTCACTGTGAAAAATTCAAACAACATGTGCAGCCTACGCTAAACACGGTTTTCGCTCGTTACCGTTTCAACAACGAAACACAAGGAACTGAATCCATTGACAAGTTTGTCACCCGTTTAAGACTACGTGCAAAAAATTGCAGATAATGCGACAAAGAAGACGAATTAATTCGTGATCGAATCGTTTTTGGCACGAACAGTTCAAGAATACGTGAGAAATTAAAACGCTAGTTAAGGCTGTTCAAATAGCACAGAACTTTGAATATTGCCGGAAGCAAATGGCTACAATGAGCTTAGGTAAGAAACAGTCTCATAACGTAGACGCCATAAGAAGGAAAAGACGACAGGTGCCGCTCGCAGATTCCAACAAACATGATAGCGTTAACGTACCCGTGAGACAGTGTGGAAACTGTGGACAGAGACGCAATATGAAGGACAGAACTGTTTGTCTCACATATGGAAAAACATGCTTAAAATGTAAGAAGTCGAATCATTTCAGGAAAATGTGTCGTTCAAAGAACAGTAGAATATATGACATTGATCAGTGCTTCCACAATGATTTTAGCGCTCAGGGGCATAGTGACAATTTACCGTGCTTTTGTCCCCCTTCGTATTGGCCCAGAAAAACAGTCCTTCATGTTCAAGATTAATACTGGCAGCGCAGTGAATATAATTTCGCGTCAGATTTATGAGCAGCTAGGATTGACCTACGCCATGGATTCCCCGGACAGTAAACTTAACTTCCTATTCAGGGGATCTTGTTAAGGTCAAAGGAAAGGTGAAGCTGCAATGCACTTACAAATATTCAAATATTAATACAACGTTCTACGTAGTGGAATCTTCCGCCCTCCCCCTGTCAGGCTTACGGTCAAGTATTGACTTAGGGTTGTTACACCTGACTTATTCTGTAGACAAATAGTATTGACGCCTACACATTAGCTGGGAATACAATTGATCGAGTGAGCTTTGGTGGTAATGGTTTCCGATAAAAAGGTCCTGATTTAGGTATGTTGTCGAGATAAGTTTCAAATAAACTAACAACACATCTGGGATTTCCAGCCATAGAATGTTGCTTTACTAATTTCGGTTCAACTTTCGTCTGATGCCATCCACCTTGAACATTCTTACTATTTCTTCCTTGGAAAACAAGCACTTTTTTCCATTTTCAAACCTAATAGAATACTGTTTCGCATCTAGATTTCGATGTTCATCGCGCGAGAGGAATTCCGATTAGAAAATATTCTGGCTTTCCATTATGAAATTTTAAACGCTATGCTTATAAAGAGCTTTTCAAACAATCGTAATGGTCCATGATAATTCTAAACCTGTCATGCTCATTTTGACAAGTAATAAGGAAAAGGTTATAATTGATAATGATTAAAGAATTTAGCGTGACATTAGAAGACAGATATGGCAAAATTATCTCCTATTCCTTAAAAACTAATTTTAAAACACTCCATATGTTGATAACGAGAGAAAGTATATAAATGGTGAAATATGTAACAGGTAAATCAGATCAAACAACATCTGTAGATATTTAAATGTTACAATATGTATACAATCTTAAGTACATTACAAAATCAACGAGCAGTCTGATTTTGTCTTTACAAAAACATTACTCATTCCATCATTTGTCTTTACTTTAGTAAACTACATATATATACATGTTTAAAATGATTTGTTAGCATAATAAACTATAGACATGTTTTAAAAAATAAAGACATAAAATATCAAAGCAGAAATACCAAAAATAGCATATATGAAGACAGAAAAATTCTCATCAAAGCAGCTTTGAACTCTTTCATGTTAAACAGCAGCCAGTGGATATAGAAATATAAAGATGTATAAGTTTACATACATAAATTCAATGCTTAGTATATATACAAACAATGCAAATTGTCGAGGCGGCACCGTGGTCCACGGGTAGAAGGCAGGGCTCCTGATCCGGAGGTCGCGGGTTCGAATCCCGTCAGAAGCGAGATTATCTCACGATCTTCACATTCCTCACCGCTGCGCGAATACTAGTATGGAACCCAGGAAGCAGTCATCGAGCGTGATGAATCTAAGTTGTAAGAACTTGTATCGCAACCGATGTAAAATAAATGAGTCTAAACTAAACTAACAATGCAAATGATAATTTCCTTGTTGTTTCGTACTTAGCCCCAAAATGTTTTCCTTTTAGGAAAAAACGTATTTTTATTGTTTCTTTTTATATTTTACGATTTCAAACTTCTATAAGACAGTTCTTTGTATTTTCTTGGTGATGCAAAACGTTCTAATATAATGTGTTGCCATGATAAATGTAATTTGTTATTGAAAGCAAAACAACCCTTTACCATGTCATAACATACAGGAAATGGTGTTGTGTTATAGCATTGGAAGTTTTGATGTATTCAATCATAACAGTCCCCTGAATTTGACTAATCGAGGCTGTGCTGTCTTTACAATGTCATTCAAATTGAGCGTGTTGTAATCATGCACCAAGTCCAAATAAAACATATTTCATAGATTTTATCTGTGTTGCGGCTACAAACAAATGTTTTGTTTTCTGCTTTGACTTTTGTTCGCCAAACATAACCACAATACTAATATATTGGGATGGTCCTACGATGACGTATATTTGAGATATAACCGTGCAGGAATATCAAGCCTTGCTATCACTGCAGACATTCGTCAGTTACAGAACGGCACACGCTTCCTCAACTTTATGCCAAGTAAACTCCACTAACTGTTACACTATGCTATAAAATATGAACACCGTTTTTTTTTTTCTCGTAAACGCAATCTAAACAAAAAAACAAAACAACAACATGGTCATCGTTATCATTTTCAATTTCACAGCTACCCCGTCTATTGAAGAAAACCTTATTTCGTAAGTTCTTAGCATACTCGGGTAAGCCACCAAATAGTGCACATGAAAACTGTTTCGCATCTTTCCTCAGTCTATGATGATAATACAAACTATAGAAGCGGTAAAAAACAAGATGTATATTCAAAGTGTCACGGCTGACCTGGTTATAGGTATAACTATATTCCTCTTGTTTTTTCGATGAAAAGCAGTGGTTTGAATCGATACTGAAACCGAAGTCGATTAATCATTATTCATGCAAGATTGGTGATGGTTAATCACGATATAGTCTGGTCATGGTTAATCACGATAAAGTCTGGTGATGTTTAATCACGATATAGTCTAGTGATGGTTAATCACGATATATTCTAGTGATGGTTAAACATAAACTAAAAAACATACCTTTAAGATTGTTTTCATACTTGACATTTAAGCTGAAAATTTAAAACGCATGTGTACGTATACATTTGACAGAGAGAGCTCACGGAAGCTCTTTGCACTATAAAGGCATTTTGGATAAGGATTTGACGGGAAGATCTCTCCTTAGACTAGAGCTTTGATTTGTGTAGAAATTTATGTACAGAAGAGATATAACAAGTGTTACCTACAGTTGGCTGTTATGGAAACGATGTACGATGCCCTCTTTGTACACTGGAAAACATGTATTCGAATGCAGCCCGGGGAAAGTGGATTTCTTTTCCCGGCTATATGTAATCGTAACGAAGTATTCTTAAAGAATTTTTATTATTATGGTGGCTCATGATGTGCCGTGAATAAGACGTCACCAGGGAAAGGGCGCGAGAGGAATTCCGATAAGAAAATATTCTGGGTAGTCCTCTATCAAATTTGAAACGCTATGCTTATAAAGAGCTCTTCAAACAATCGTAATGGTCCATGATAATTCTAAACCTGTCATGCTCATTTTGACAAATAATAAGGAAAAGCTTCTAATTGATAATGAATAAAGAAGATAATAGAACATAATCGTTTTCAATCCCTTGATTACCATAGTTGACACGATATCAGTACCTCCTAGTCTGAGATAGGTTCATGAAATAAGAACGAAGATTTTAATACGAATATTGTCTATATGCACTTATCAAAAGAATGTGTCAGTGAATAAAACCCAGAATCTATTAGATTTTGTAAAAGGTAAATATTCATCCATGTGTTTCGTTTTGAAACAAAAACATTAACCTAAATTCATTAAACATCCGAAGGGACGAAATGGCGCCAGACTATATCACAAGGTATTATTTTCGGGGAAAAATAACATTTACATTTTCGCATCACGAATGATAAAACTTTGAAGTGAATGTCTTGATCTTCATCTCCCAGATGTTCTGTGCAGACATCTAAATGCTTTAAGTAAATTAATTTAAGAGATAGACAAAATAAATAATTTTATGCACTCAACCATTACAACGCATAATGTGATGCCATTTCTAAGCTTGTTTGCATGTACACTGGTGAGTTTACTCGATACAGAATTAAAAAACAACAAGTAACTGAATTGTGCAAATGTCTTTTATTTGAAAGATAAATGAGAAATCGGAACAAATCAAATTTATAATTGGCTTGGTTTCCATATGCATAAAATATTTCATACAAGATGGCTAAACAAATTTAAATGAATTTAGCGTGACATTGGAAGACAGATATGGCAAAATTAATCTCCTATTCCTTAAAAACCATTTTTGAAATACTCCATATGTTGACAACGAGACGAAGTATATAAATGGTGAATTATATAACAGGTAAAACAATCAAACAACATCTGTAGATATTTAAACGTAACAATATGTATACAATCTTAAATACATTACAAAATCAACGAGCATTTTGTCTCTACAAAAACATTACTTATTATACCATTTGTCTTAACTATGGTACACTATGTGCATGTTTTAAAATGATTTGTTACTATAGTAAATGTCTTCTGATAATAACATAAAATATCAAAGCAGAAATATCAAAACTAACATATATAAAGATAGAAAAAATCTCATCAAAGCAGCTCTGAACTCTTTCAAGTTAAACAGCAGACAGTGTATATAGGAATATAAATATGTTTAATTTTACATACATAAATTCAATACTTAGTATATATACAAACAATGCAAATGATAATCTCCATGTTGGTTCGTATATACCCCCCAAATGCTTTCCTTTTAAGAAAAACTTTTTTTTTATTTTACGATTTCAAACTTCAATAAAAAAAGTTCTTTGTTTTTTTTAGTAATGCAAAACATTCTGGCAGAATGTGTTGCCATGGTATTTATAAGTTGTTATTCAAAGGAAAACAACCCTTTACCATGTTATAACATATAGGAAATGGTGTTGTGTTTTCGTATTTTTACCGTTAGTTCTGTAACAGAAACATAGCTTTGTTATTTCAAACACGTCCTTTGAGAACCGTAAAACATTTGATTTCAGAATAATACCCATTCACTGATACCGAAATGAAACACTTGTATGTTGTTTTCGTGAAATTTTACTTCATTATGTTCATCCCGACTATGCATTACACCTCCCAAGAGAGCATCTCTGAAAATTTTCTAGTGTGATTGGCTGGGATCTGAAAATAACTGACTTAATCACACCTAATAACCAAAAGGCACAATTCTAATTTGTACATCAAAATATGCGACAACAGATATGTTGTGTGAGTTTACCATAATGTATCATCCCAGCACGAGCCTTTTCTGGCATGGCTACGCCAAATGTTTTTTTTTTTGTTAAAAAAAGAGGGCATCGAGGTGACCAACAATTAGAGTAGAAACATTCACTGAATAATTGATTAAGTGAGCTTAAGAACATAAAACTTTTTTATCAACACAATATCTTGTGCAACATGAATAAAGTCTTATCAAGATATTGTTACTATTTTTTCAGATTCCTTTTCTGATTCAACATAGTGATATATTTCTCATCCACACCATTATGATATAAAATATTTCAGCGTTTTTCTTGTGTATGTGAATACACTGCACAATAAAGCCTACATACTTTGTCTTGCTAGTTTCTATTGCATATACTCGAAAAATCATTCCGTAAATATAATTTTTCTGTCCATACAAATATAACGAATAATGAATATACACACGTGAAAAAAGTAACAATCATTTTTGATCGTTTCATAAAAAAGAGAAAAAAAGACAAAACACGTATTTCCAAATGCTGAATACATCCCATACATCCATTTTGAAACATTTTCTCAGATATTATAGTAAGTAATATATGAACATATATTTATGAAATGTTTTCTACTTTATGCACTTCTACAACATATTACCGATGAAACCTAATGGTATACAGCAAATTGCAACAACAATTCTAACTTCAGTTACTGGAGAGTGACTTCTACCATACCAATAATCACAAAACGAAAATATACATGTTTTGTTTTTACAGATACATAACAGTTATTATACAGTAACAAAGCTTTTCACACAAATGGTCTTATACATATAATGATTTTAAATAAAATAATTCAAGTTTCAAAATTGTCGTCTGTTCTTCGGCTATTGTCGTCTGGTGTAGGAATATTTGTCGTCTGGTGTAGGAATATTTGGCGGAAACGCACGTTTTCTTCGTGCTTTGGTATATATATAAGGCAAGACCGCGTGTTTACTTCATTCGAGGCTTTCACTTATTGGCAGCACTTATGTTATTTGGTTCAAGATAATGGCCCATCCGCCCGTCCCTTTCGAACCGTTTACTATTGCTTTCGTTATTATCAAGGAATGTCTTTCTTCATAATCTTGGCTTTAAAATCTGTATATTTATTCAGATATTTTAAGTTTCAGTTTCGTTTCAGAATTCAGTAGATTCAGCAGACAACTCCAGCCGGTGCAATACAGCCTTCGCTTTTTGGCCAGACTTAGGAGATATATATACATTGAAATACCTTGTTTGATATTTGCTGCCAATAATAAGCCGTATTCCTATGTCTTTGTGTTGTTGTTTGTTGTCGACAATTTTGATAAGGGAATAATTGTTTTACTCACGTTATAAGTGAGTAAAAGCAATTTATTACTGTTTTGCCACCGTCATACTCTCTCCACAAACTTTGTTAAAAATGAAAATTTACCACAAAGATACTATTACAAACAATACGGATTTCTTATTCAACAAACTTCAACAAATATATGTATATATACATCTATGCTATTACAAATAATATAGATTGTAGCTGATCTTTCTTTTTGTTCAACAACGTATGTGAAATTAATAAATATATACATCTATGCTATTACAAATGATAAAAATTGTAGCTGACCTTTCTTTTCGTTCAACAACGTATGTCAAATTAGTAAATATATACATATATGCTATTACAAATGATAAAAATTGTAGCTCACATTTCTTTTCGGTCAACAACGTATGTGAAATTAATAAATATATACATATATGCTACTGAAAATGCTAAAAATTGTAGCTCACCTTTCTTTTCGTTCAACTAGTTATGTTTTATAATTTAATAAATACATCTTTGCTATTACAAAGAAGCTACACATTGTTGAGACATTTCTCTTCATTCAACAAACGCTAATAAGACATGTGAGAAATTGGTCTTTATTACGAAATCGACAATATTGCTAGCTCACCTGATCTCGTTACGAAAGCAAAAAACACAGCAAAAACAGTGCTGTTATAATTTATCAATGTTACCCCACAAAAAACCTTCACTCACTTCGCGGATAAATTTGTCGCAAATCAATGCAGTTCTCCTTATTCATGGGACCAAATATGTTTGACATATTTTTCTCCGAATTGTTGCAGATATTAATTAAAAGGGACATAAGTGAGTGAGTGAGTGAGTGAATGAATGAATGAATGAATGAATGAACCCCACTATGTGGGGGATGAAGACATAATAAATACGTGCATGTATACTCTGGTACAAACTACATATTTTGTAGTAGACATTTTCGTTTCATTCAACAAATTATGTTAAAAGAATGAAATACATATGTACTGTAAAAAATATATACATCTATATACACACATTTATATATTGTCCAGAATAATTCAATCTACAACTAATGATTGTGTTTGTTCTTATAAGTTTCTTATTTACAGATTTTGCCAGAAAACACTTCAATGACTTCAAAACAATGTATTGTATAATAGAAATTTCAGTTATAGAAACAAATAATTTGATCCCAGTAAAATATTATTAATTTAATTGGGTTTCCAAAAATCTGGGTATGTTTCCCTACATAATCTTAGCTAATTATACGTGCACGATCTCCTTAGATAAAGTTATCATTGCTTATTTAGTCGGGAAGTTTAAATTCGACAACATCCAACCCACAGTGTTGAATCAGATTTTACTCTTCATCCTTTTTGAGGTTAAGCATGATTTATTTACTAATGCAAGCATTAACATATCATCTGCAACAGTAATGGCGATTCTTCTTAAATGTTTGCTCGAGCTCACCGTAAAAGTTGTTTCATAGATGGCAGTGTTTCCCCGTACGCTTGTTGGCTGGTACCAGTTTTGAATTTTCCCTTTTTAGAGTGTCTATCCAGTCATAGGCTTTAGCTTTTGATTCCGCTTTAAATGCATGCCAGCCCGAATTCGTTCGCAGCAAGATGCTACTGACACCTGAAAAATATCAAACTTTCAATTTCCTAAGAGAATATTTAAAAGACAATACATGTAAAGTATATCTTAATCTTCTTTTTAGTAAGCCATGTGTAAGCGTCTTCGCTTAGTATTCACTCTAATCCAGTAATGCTGACTCAACTTAAAAGAAACTGGTCTCAAAAATCTGAATATCGACGCTGAAATAATATACCATATTTTATTTACATGGAGGAGTCACTTATTTTATTTCTTAATGAGGACCTGATCTGAAAATATTTTAATATATTTAACTCGGAAATAGATAATTTTATGCCTTTTGTTTCCTGTACAGCCACTTCAGAAATCATATTTATTTGCAGTTCACTGATGTGGGAATCGTCTTCTGCCACCCAAGATATCACTAATTCCTCAATTCCATCTCCTGATGATTCCTTGGCTAGTTTCAGCAGAACATAATGGTCTGTACCCTCACTGGTTTGCCATACAAATCGATCTGAAAATTTTGTATGAAATACTTATATGTAATTATTTACAATGCAATTAACTATAAAACAGAAATCAGATTTTGAGATTGCTTTTCATAATGTGATATTATTTTTATTTCTGAAATGACATTACATCCGTTTTCATCTGTGATTACTGTATTGATGTCAATATAGATGACGCAGTCGAGCTTTAAAACTAGACCCTGTCGCCTTTTTGTTGTATTATTAACAGGGAGAAAATATTTTCTGATACTAGAAATAACATGTGTGACATAAGGAGGCAAAAGGCAACAAAATCTGAATTAAATGAATAAAATTGTAGCGTAGAATACAGAGGTATTTTATTGCAGGAGGGTAATAACATTAAATTTCTCAGTATATGAATGAGCCGACTTTCGTGACTAATTCAAGGTATTTGTTTTGGAATAAAGTGATTTCAAAGAAAAGGTGAGACTATCTAAACAAACAAATTGAACAAATTTACCTTCACGTAGGACCATTCGGCATTTGTTCATCTGAAAGGTTTCTTTGGACAACGGTCTCGCTTCGTTATCTTCACTTATTTTGATACTGGATACAAGATTTAATACTACCGGCTCAGCTGCAAAAGTGATCCTTTCATGTAGAATATCATGCAGATTTTCGTTTTCTTTTTCCATGAAAACCGATAAAAGATCTTCTATTCGGTCAATTATCAGTTTTGCTTCGTCAAATGTCAGTGCCTCTGAATTGAAATCAAAGTTTAAAGTAATATCTTTTTCAGCCGTGTCGTACATAGCCTGAAGTATTGATTCATGGGCTGATGGCACGTGGAAAACTTTGCAAATCTTTATTTTTGCGTCAGCTTGTTCCACAACTCTGTTCATTGCTGTCATATTGTCGATGGCGAACAGATGTCTACAGATATGTTGTTTCAGTGTTTCACTTTTTATCTCGTCTTTTATCAACTGAAAAGGGTATGAACCAAACTGATTCAGCAGATACAGCATATTTGAAAATTTCATCACGTATTTTAAAGTTGTACCAATATCCCGAAAATCTCCAATAATTGGTATCATGTTGCCAGCTCTTCCTACGTAAGACTTAAGTTCGGGAATGTAGTTTCTCATACTGGTTGGAAAACCAAGAACAATAACTTCCTGTTTAGTTTTTTCGTGAATAACTGCCATGTATGTTGCAGCTAAAAAAGAAAAGAGTGATATACCTCGTTTCTGGATGTATTCGAATATCTGATGAGTCAACAATGAAGGTATGTGGCGTGACAGAAATTCATGTTTCTCCTCATCAAGCACACTTTTTAAGCTCTTGCCATACGTGAAAGGTTCAATGTTCGCGCTAAGCTGTTCTCTCCAAAACAGTTGCATGTCTCTTCTCTGAGGTTTAAGGGACCTCAGTAATGCTTCATTAACTGAGATTTTTGAATCCTTATTTGGAAGTGAAAGTTTTCGTTTGTAAGCTATAAAACAACACGAAATATCTTGAAATAAGACTGTTAGGCCGCCAAGGTCCGCTGCTACTCTGTGGATGAAAAGTCTCGTTCTTGTCTTGTTATCTTTAGTCGAAACATTTAGTTTGACTGCGAGTTCTTTTGACATATCAAAGATCGTGCTGTTTCTCTTGTCTTCTGCGTCTTCAGTGCAAATACTGTCAAATTTAACTTCCTCAATGTCAAGATTTATTTCATTCATTGGAACCAGTTTTGATTCATATGTTCCGTCTGTGTTGAACTTATATGTTCGACGCAGATCTGGATTTATGTTGATAATGTGATTCATTACAACTCTCCAGTCACTTGCGTCAAATGAAACACCATCGAATTCAAAATCTATCTGGTAAGTGTAATTGTCTTCTTTTAACCCTCTTCTCATGTCTTCAAGAATCAACTTCTGCATAAATGTTACGTTTCCTTCTAGAAGCGTATTGAATCTTTCTTCAGTTTTATCAAAACATGCTGTTTTGTCACTGACTCTCTCAACTGGGATGTTTTCTTGGATATATGTGATAAGGGTCTGGACTGAGGTTGATTCTTCAAAAAAAAGGCCAAGCGGGATGCGAATACTTGTTGCCTCTAGGATTGAACTAACTAAACTTGTTGCAGTCATGGAGTCGACTCCAATTTTTACCAATTCAGTGTCCTTTCCCAAAGCTGCTTCGTCGATTAACACTTCAGTCATAATGATAGTTTTTAGTAATTCAAATATCATTTTCTTTTTTCCTTCTTCCTCGGATGTGCTATACATTTCAAAGTCAAGCATGTGTTTTTTGTCTGAACTGACAGTCATCGATTTTTCATACATTCCGAACACTTTACTAAATTTCCTGGGATAAAGTTTTGCTATAGGTTGCTGGCGGATTTTCCACCAGTCTAGCTTTGCACATAGAATCTGTACCTGATCCAGCAGTAACGCTCTGACAAAGCATTTTCGGATATCGTTTGGATCTAGAAACTTATATCCTTCGCTGGCTAGAATATGCTCTAAACTCTTTTGACCAGTAGACATTCCCACCGACAAAGGTCCCCAGTTGATGCTTTGGCCGCACAAACCTTTGCTTCTACGGTATTGTGCAAACGAATCTTCAAAGGCATTCCCAGCGGCATAGTTCGCTTGTCCTATATTTCCAAAAATAGATGCTATTGATGAATGCATGACGAAAAAGTCAAGTGGAAAATTTAGTGTGCATTCATGCAAATTCAAGGTGCCTAGTATTTTTGGAAGCATTGGTTTAACTGCTTCTTCATTATTCATCGATTTCAAGAGTTTGTCACATATAACACCACCTCCGTGAAAAACTCCTCTTACTGTTGAATTGCCAGTCTTTTTTAGAAGAATTGTCAGTGCGTGTTTTACTGCTTCGATGTCTGTAATATCTGCTTGCAGTGGAACAATCTTGCAGTCGTATGATTCCTGTATTTCAGCTATCTGTTTCTTTTTCTCTTTTGAAGGACTCCGCCGAGATATAGTGGCAATATTTCCAGCGCCAAGCTCAGCTAAAATTTGAAGTGTTTCCCAGCCTAATCCAGTCATTCCTCCTACCAAGATATAACAGGAATCTTTTCGGAAAAGATTTTTTTCTGACACCCGTAGATTCACTTCACTATCACCGTCATTTGATAGGCACATGTTTAAGACCGGGAAAGGCAGGCGTAGCAAATCTGTTTGATGGTCTTTGGTCTCCGTTATTGAAATGTTCTCAGTAGATAGCATGTCAGCATGTTTAAATGTTTTCACTACTTCTGGAACATTTCTTCTTAATGCAAAAGAAGAAAGTACATCTTCGGACTTCAGTACATCAACAACCAAGCCATCTATATTGTGTTCGACCCATATTTTCATATACGGTGGAAAATATTGTCCAAGACTTATGATGTTTTTGATATGCGGATAATGGACTCTCAACTGTGCGATATGCTTGAAGGTAATTGTTGTCAGACAAACGACTGTTTCTGCATTGTTCTTCTCTGCGAAACACAACATTTTCTTCTTTGCTTCGATAGAAAGCAGCCCATGTCCATGTTGTTTAAAAGTCTTCGTGATTATCTGACACATAATACCGGAGTTTTTCTCAACCACAAAGCAAACGCTCGATGATGTTTTGCAGAGTTGCAATATTTCATAAAGAATAACCGAAGAAATTATCAAGCCGGGAATATAACTTGGAATCTCCTCCAAGTTATAAACACACTCTGATGGAACTGACACAAAAGTAGACACGTCCACGGGATAACAAAATCCTAAATTTGGTTTTGAGGCGAGAATGTGCATATCTCTTGACCAGCCAACTCCTTCAAGGCACATAACTTGATAACCACTCTTATTGTCTTCCGGCCAGATGTTTCTCTCGGTATCTTTTAATTCTGAAGATACTGGGTAAAGGGCAGGATTGTGAAGACAAATGCTATGCAAGCGAACATGACAAGTATTTTCTTCACAAGATATTTCACCTACCTCTGATTGCAATTCAAAGTAGAGATGTTTCAGGAAAGAACAATTCACCGATTTCAGTGTAATATTATCTGAAGCATCGACATTGATCCGACGCGTTAAAGTCTCTTCTGAATGAATACTAATATCTTCTGTAATTTCTGCATGAAAGACAAATCCATCTCTAATTGTCAACTCATTAATTCCCCTAGCACCATGCTGAACTAAATTTATGAGGGCACTGGCATTATCTGATGATAGGGCCATGTCGATCAATGTGCACGGTGCATATGTGTTTTCAAGCATAGCTGAACGCACCAGTCCCCATAACTCCGCTCCAATAATATTCGATTTAGAAGTGTCATGTTTGTGAAAATGATAAGCAACATTTTCCGTAACAACATACACCGGAATATCGTAGTTTTCAGCTTTCAATATTTTTAGAATTGAAGCTAATGTCATAAACAGCAGTCTTGATTTTTCAAACACTGACAAGCCTGTTTTCATTTCAATTTGATCTACATGATAACATGGTGCAAATATGACTGATTTGAGACAGAGTCTCGTATCTTTTTGCTGTACGATTTCTTTAAAACATGTTTCGTTTTCTGTTGCGCTTTCGCATATTTCTCTGCAAACAAAAGCGCTTCCATCAGTATTCTTGTAGCAGTCAATGAAACGTTTCGTGCCAAACAGTACAAGACTGTTAGACAGATGGTTTTTTTCATCTGTCTGTTTGTTTTTTTCGACAAACATTTCTTGCCATCTTAAAGTGTAATATAAACCGGGATGTGTTGTGTTTTGTGAAGCTATTTTGCTCAGAAAAAAGTCATGCACTTCAGCAATAACTCTACCTTCTTTAGAAAGAAGGAGACAGTTGAAATGGGTACCGTTTTGACTGTTTTTTAGTATGTATGAATAACTGAACATTTCTGTTCTTGGTGGCCTATTGATTACAATAGATTCAATACTTTTTGGAATATGAGGCTCGATGTTAGTATCAAATATTGTCATCGTGGCAACTCCTTGGAACATCCCATCTATAACAGCTGGATGTAGCTGTGTTGATTGTCGCTGAGATATCACGGTTTTCGGTAAGCGTAATTCTACAATACATTCTGTTTCTGAGGACCAGGCTTGATGGATGACACTCATCGATTCACCATATTTGAAATGAAATTTTTCTAACGTTGCATAGCAGTCTTCTCTTGTTTTGTGAGAGGAACATCTTTCAAAAATTGGGTATATGTCTAATGTGTCTCTCTCTGGCTCTGTGCGTTCAGATATTGTGCCAAAACATAACATTCTTTCGTCATTCTTTACAACAAAATGTTCACTCAAATCTGATTCGTCTTTTGTCACTTCTATTTCAACCACGTACTGCTTTTCTTCTTGTGGAACAAGAGTTTGAACAAAATTGACTGATACACTACTTTCAAAGGAAGTGTGATTTGAAATTCTGTGTCCGACCTCGAAAGCTGCTTCTATGTAAGTTGCGCCTGGAACTAAGACATTTCCATGAAACAGGTGGTCAAAAACAAATGGAGTTTTTTCTTTGCTTACTTTTAAAGTGTATGATCTATTGTTGCCACTGTTTTGTCTGACATACATATGAGCATCTGAGGTTTCAGCGACCCCTTGCAGTAACTTTTGATGTTTCTGTGGTATGTGTAATCGCTTTACGCCATTGAAAACATACCTAGGTACAGCAACAACAAGTCCAGCCTCTGGTACGATGTTTTCCCAGTTGATCTCGGCTCCAAGTTCATACAACTTTACAAGTGCAGAGTTCATGCTCACCATTTCTTTCCTTTCATTCATAGACGGAAGACAGATACCATCAATACTCTTTCCAGACAGGATATTCCGTATATGAGCTCTTAAAACCGGTTTTGGGCCTATCTCCACAAAAACATTTAAAACATTCGGGCGGACAGCACTAGTTACAGCCTGCATAAACTTTACAGGTTTTCTAATATTTTCTGCCCAGTATTTGCCTGTACAAAACTCATCGTCTACCGCAAGCTTTCCTGTAACTGTTGAATAATGGTCGACATTTGTCTTTCTCCCCTTTATATCCTTAAGCTGAAATTCTATTTTGCCGGTACATTTATCTACATAATGACTATGATATGCGCATGGCACTGAAAGATATTTCATCATGATATCTTTGTCCTTTTCTTTTTTGATATTTTCCAAGGCAACCTTAATGTCTGCGATAGCTGTCATATCACCAGAGAGAGTGAAAGAGGTTGGGCTATTATACCCAGCAACTGTTACCTTACCTTCATTTTCACCAAAACACTCCAGCAGCTCTTTGCCTTCTACGTTTCCGACAACCATCATCGTGCCTTCTGTCAGGTCCGCTAAGTATCTTGATCTGAAGTATATAACTTTGACGGCATCTTCTAGCTCTAGAGCTCCAGATGCGTAAGCAGCTGCAACTTCACCAACTGACTGTCCAATAATAGCTTCAGGGCATATTCCCCAGCTTTGCCAGAGAGTATACAATGCTATCTGGCAACAAAACAATGCTATGTGGTTCAAAAATGGATCATGGTAATTGCTATCCTCTTGGAATTTTTCGGAAAGCTTTACATCTGTATAGTCTTCTATGATAGCGTCAATCTTCAGCACAACATCTTTAAAGACAGGCTGTGTTTCCATCATTTCCTTACACATCCCTGTCCATGAGGTTCCAACTCCGCAGAAGACAAATATAAGCCGAAAAACCTTCGGGCTTTCAATTTCTTCTATATGTTCAGCTTTCAGTTGTATTTGTTTTTGAATTTCTTCTAATTTTTTTCCGAACAGTAGTGTCCTGCTGGTAAAATGATCGCGATGGTAAATTGATGTAAATGACACATTTTGTAGGTCTACTGCTTTGTTAGAAAGATCAGAATTCAATGCAAATAGTGCTTTTTGTAGTGATGGTTTGTCTATAGCAGACATGGCAATACATTTGTATTTCTTTTCAGTGGTGCGTTCTCTTGTGATTTTGCTGTTTTTCTTCTGTATGACGATCACATGACTATTTGATCCACCGAATCCGAACGAATTCACGCAGCTCATTCGTTCCCCTTTTTCATTTGGGTACCAGCTGGTGACATCAACAGCCACATCCAGTGCATATTCTTTGAATTTGATAGTCTTCTTAACGTTTGACCTGTCAAGCTTTACATGTAAACTTGGAACAAACTTTCCTTTCTCCATCATCAAAAGAACTTTGATGAGTCCTGCCACACCAGCTGCAGCTTCCAAATGACCTATGTTAGTTTTAACAGACCCTACGAGTATTGTTTGATCATTCAAATGGTACTGCCTTTCTATGGCAGGGTTTTGTTTTGAAGAATTTTCTTCAGATACGTTACTTTCATCATTATGTACTTTTCCGCCAAAATTTACATCTCTTCCGGTTGAATTTAAATTATGTCTTTGGGACATGATAAACTGTCCAATGGCGTTTACCTCAATAGCGTCCCCTATCTGTGTCCCAGTTCCTGTAAACAAAAACAGTCAAGTTGCACACACAGGGGTGTGTTACCAATGTTTAAATGCAGCCAAGAATTTTTCTTGATTAAATCCAGTTAAATCAGTTATAAACTGTCTGTTTAAAAAAACAGGTCTCGACAGGCAATACGTAATTTTCAACTCCTGTAATCTTTCTGAAATAAGTTATGAGCGTTCATTTTTGAAATCCAAGTTGGAGCGCTAGAAATGAAAAAGAATTGAATTAACTTCTAGTTTTGTTATTTAACACGCTTAAAAACTTCGGCATAAGAAGGCACAAAATCTATACAACAATGCCTGAGATATTATTTTGTTTGTTGGATCTTCTAACCTATATAATATGTTTAAACGGTTGCACTTCAGTTGATGTAGCAGTTACTGAAAAAGAATATGTGTATTAAGTCTATACAATAGGAACAACTCGAAACTTACCGTGACATTCAACATACTGTAAAGTTGTTGGATCCATACCATAATGCGAATAAATTTGGTAAAGAAGTTTTTGTTGCTGTTCCCCAGAGGGAGCTGTTATCGGCTGGGCAGCATGCCCATCCTGATTTAATCTTGTTTTCAGTATTGCCCAAATTTTATTTCCATCTTCCAAAGCCTGTGGAAATAGAATATAATGCATTATTTTACGAACATAAAAGTCTGTAACAGGAAGATGCAATGCATCTTAGAATATACAACCCAGAGTGGGATTCAAAGCCCGATCTTAGCGCATCGAAATCCAACACTCTAATCCACTGAGACAAAAATCGAATCCCTGATGCAGTTGTCAGAGGTTGTATTTGTACAATTATGGAAAGGCATGCGCTGGACCGTAACAATTGAAACAGGTAAAACTGACAAGAAATGGAAAAGGCTTGAAAGAATGTTGTTTGGTGATAAAACAAATTATCATAACAAGCTGGCATTTGAACAATGGTTTGAAGAAGATAGAACTTATAATCAATCAAGATGACCAGCTATTCGAAAGAAATGACTGAAGTTTATTTTCAAGGGTCATATCGTCTACTTTGACATTTAATGTTTATCTAATGTAAATAAAATTAATAAAAGAAAAAATTCAAGAGCTTTGAGAATTGCCAGTTTGAATTACAAGAATCATAATGATCTTTCACAGAAGAAACTCTTAAAGCAACTGTGTAAATAGCTTAACTGTTACAAAAGTTTTGAGATTAATAAAAATCTCTTACTGTAAAGCATGTAAAATGGGTAGGAAAATTTAGGTCGTACAAGATTATTTTGTATTTTTTTCGGGATTCTCTATTTGTCTAGTTCACTTGTTATAGACCCTTGGTATATTTTAGTTTAATGGTACTTAACTGTACATAAGATATTTGAAATTAATAGGAAGGCACAAAGGATGACACAAATGGATAAAGAAAAGATACAAACAAGAACAATCTATTCGTCAAACATAAGCTTTGAGAGCGTTGTATAGAGAGCACTCATTTAATAGTTAATTTTCTGAGGTTATGAACTTTTATAAATAAATTACCTTTTTATACGACTTGAGTATAACAATACCACACCCTTCGCCTCGCACATATCCGTTAGCTTTGTCACAGAAAGTTTGACACTGACAATCAGGAGACAACATTCGAGCTCGGCAGATAATAAAGAACATGTCTGGACAAAGTAGACTGTTCACCCCACCACAGATTGCCATGTCGCAGTCGCCTTTGTAAAACAAAGTCATAGAAGATATTCAAGGTGTTTCTATAAATACGGGATTTATTTTCATCTAGTGGAATAACAAGAGGGCCATGATGGCCCTGGATCGCTCACCTGAGTACTTTGGCTGTAGGTTTGCTGCTAAGCAGTATTTCATTTTTTAATTGAAAATATGTAAGTGCCTACAAACCAAATATGTAAAATATCAGTCAATAAATAAAGGCTCTATGACAGAAAGTAGAAATATCTATTATAAGCTATGGTGACCTTGACTTTGACCCAGTGACCTCAAACCCTACCCATGGGTAGAGGTCCATGCAAAGTACCTATATACTGAATATCAAAGATATTGGTCTATAAATGAAGGCTCTATGAAGTACAGTAGATAAATCTATTTTTAGCCTCCATGACCTTTAACCTAATCTAATAATTTCAAAAAGCTTGATAAAGCTTGCTTCATGCCAAATTTTAAAATTCTAATCCTTGTGGTTTCAGACAAGAAGATTTTTAAAGATTTTCTTCTATATTGCTATTTAAAACTTATGACCCCTCGGGCGGTGTCAATAGTGACCCCAGTGACATTTTTCAAACAAACTAGGTAGAGGTCCACTAGACAATGCCGCATACCAAATATCTAAGCTGTAGGCATTGAGGTTTCCAGTAAGAAAATTTTTAAAGATTGCCTTTTTTACATATTAAGGGCCCCCGGGGCGGGGCCAATTTTGACCCCGGGGCCAACATATAAACAATACTGGTAAAGGTTCTCAACACAACACACCAAATATCTAAGGTCTAGTCCTATTAGTTTCGGAGAAAAATGATTTTTCATGTTTTTCCTATATAACTATATATAAATCAATAGAACCCTGGGGCGTGGCCAATTTTGACCCAGGGAACATAATTTGAACAAACTTGATAGAGGTCCACTAGAGAATGCTGCACACCAAATATCTAAACTCTATGCCTTGCGGTTTCTGACAATAAGGTTTTTTTGAGATTTTTCCTGTATAACTCTATATAAAACATTTGACCCCTGGGGGCCATTTTTGACCCAGGAGCCACGATTTGAATAAACTTGGTAGATGTCCACTGGACAATGCTGCACACCAAATATCTAAACTCTAGGCCTTGTGGTTTCTGACAAGAAGATTTTAAATTTTTTTCCTATATAACTCTATTTAAAACTAGTGACCCCTGGGGCAGGGCCATTTTTGATCCAGGGGTCATGATTTGAACAAACTTGGTAAAAGTCCACCTGATGATGCTTCATACCAAATATCTAAGCTCCAGGCCTTGTAGTTCTGGAGAAGAAGATTTTTAATGTTCAACTTTGAAAATCTATTTTTAGCTCCTGTGGCCTAGAAATGCAATGGACCTAAACCATTTGAACAATTTTGGTAAAGCTTCATGCAAGTAACATTCCTGCCAAGTGTCAGCAAGACTGGCCCAGCAGTTCAGGAGAAGAAGTTGTTTGAAGAAAAAGTTGACGACGCACGTACGGACGGACGACGGTCATCAGGCGATCACAAAAGCTCACCTTGAGCACTTTGTGCTCAGGTGAGCTAAAAATAAAAAAAATCACAAGTGGCGATAGCCACGAGTGAAATATGATAATTTTCATACCACGAGATGAAAATAAATCGCGTATTTATAGAAAAAAATTGTATTTTCTGTTTATTAAATACTCTCTCCATTTTTGTCCACAATTCGAAAGAATTCGAATGTAAGTTTTCCTTACATCCTTAAAATAAACTTAACCGATTTCACATGTCACTATAAAAAGAATTCCTCCTAGTAAAGTACACTCAGAATCATCTTTTTTGCTTTGATGCTATTTTCTCAGTTGAATTTTGAAAAACAGTTCTATTTACTTTACAATTTCAAGTTTAATTTGATTCAAAATTCAGTCACACGTACTTTACAAATTAAATTATTTACTATACAAATGACTTTTCGCCGCTACATTTGTGAAAGATTATTTACCGGAAAACAATATGATATTATATAGAGATGTGATTCGATGTTTCATGGTGTGGTGTGTAGTGATATGAAGTGATTTGATATAAGGTAATATGATATGATATAATATAATGTTATGTGATGTTAAATTTTGTTTGATTAATTTTCAGAAAGCCATTGTCTTATATTTCCTCTTTACATTCGTTTGCTATGTTCGATATGACTGAATGTCACAGATACGTTTTTTAGAATTTACTGATGAAGGTTCATTGCGCATATCCTCAGTATTTGCATTGCATGAAATAAGTACATGTATTTAATTGTCAACAACAACATTTAATCTATACGAAAGTGACTTATGAAAGTTATGTATATGTTATCATTAAAATAGCACATCAATAGAATTCCAGTCTGATAAAGGTCATTAATGAGCCAACAAGAAAGACCCCGTGTTCATCAAGAATGACAAAATAGGGAAACAACTGTAAGAGTAAACTTTGGTTTGAAATACTTACAGCAACAACTTCAAAGACATATACAAACATTACAGATTATTAAACCTATAAAAGGCGACATTGTGAGCATGTCCAGTAATTATTAGTGATATCTTGAAAACCATAGATTACCTGTTTTGATTGCCTGGCATCCAAGGTGTATACTGGTCATTGACGATGAGCAAGCCGTATCTATGACCATGCTTGGTCCCTGTAAGTTATAAACATAGGACACCCGTGCAGAGATTATTGCATTGTTTCCGCCTGTAGCTGTGTATGTAGTGTCGCTCTCGTGGTCAAAATCGAACAGACCCTTGTAATCGCTAGACATTGAACCTGTGTAAATACATAATAATTATTTTAAAATCTTCTATGACTCTAAAAAATATGTCTTTTATCTTTCAGTCAAACAGAAGATAGCAGGTATATAGCTATTTTCTTCATGACATGAAATCACGCAGTTGGGTATAATTAAAAGAAAAGCAATGTGGTCGTTTAGTACAGCCTTCCCGTCCGAAAAGACCAGCCTCCGCTGCCTATTAAACATCTTAAAACCCCATATTCTTATCCTAAGAACCTGGTGAACGGGCAATCTGTAACCATTCTTTAGCTAACTCGCAACACACACTTCGGCTTCGTCAAAACAAGATTCTAAAAGGACTTGAACCTTCGACCTTGTAAGACTATTAAAAAGATGCCCTTAAGAAAGTGTGCCGATTACTTTAAGATTTATATTATGAAATGAGCTATGGGTATGTAACTAAGGCTAATAGATCTATTGATTATTTTTCATCAGAATATTTCCAAGTTCTTTTTTACCAATGTACACTCCAGTAGGAGACCCATTTAATTGTTTTCTAGTGATTCCGCCATCTTCCATTGCCATGTGGACACATTCAAGTACATAACGCTGCTGGGGATCCACTTGCGATGCCTCACTGTCGCTTATTCCAAACAATTTATTGTCCCATTCATCGTAACTGAAAAACAGAAAGAATGAATTTTGATAACTGGGTCTTGTACAGAGTTATTTAGCAAAAAATGGTATATTAATTTACTAAAAAACACAGCATTATCGGATTATTAGGTTTTCATTTATAAAGATCATAAGATATTTTATCTTGGAAATGAATCTCCTAAACTTCATTATTATAGATACAAAACCGAGTTTTGTTTTGGAGAATATTTAGACAAATTTGGTTATAGTAAGTACACAAAAGACCTGACTCGTTCCTCACTATCTTCACTGTCTTGATTTGTGTAAACAGGCAAGCTGTGTAACTTCTGTGGTGTAGAGTCTTATGTGGTGTCGCTTAAGATCAGTATATTTAGCCTGAATATCATTTCCAACTTTTTTTTTTAGTTGATGCTCTCTAATTGTAAATTAACACTAAACAAAAACTGCTGTGTTTTATACAAAAGCAATGGAAGACGGAATAATTGCTCTTGCTGATGTAACTGTTTTCTTTAACTTTCCAATTGTAATTTATATGTGGAATATGTATTTTTCTATAAATACTTTGCGCACCTGTTTTATGCTAGTTTAGGCCTGAAAACGGTAGAAAGTTTTTTTTTCTCAATGCATGCTGATGAAAACTTTCACACGTTTTCAGGCCTAAATTAGAATTTTACATTATGAAAATTCTTTACGTAAATACAATGTACACCAGCCAATCTTCGGTGCACAACATGATTTTTGCAACTGTACTGATTTCTTATTGAAAAAGACCATTTTACCTTTCAAGCGACGGATTCTTGACAAAAAAATGGTCCTCGAGAGAGCGTAAAACAGGTGCGTGATGACGTAGAATCCTACCATTGTTGTGATATCATCTTTAAATATTTATCTATTTTGATAGTTTTTGCCATATTTATTTTTTTTTGTAAATCGCAAAAGGCTCTAGAATGCTGATTTCGCCCCAAACAATAAAAGATATGGAATAAAGTGAATTTCTTTGTTAACTTGATAACACTTAAATAGAAAGCATAACCCCTCAACAAGTACAAATCCGAATGTATCTCGTATTAAAATGAACAATAATAAATTATCATTTTTTCTACATCTTATTTTACATATGCAAAAAATAATATCATCCCTTTCAAAGATTAAAGATATGAAACTTGCCCAAAAATACGTGATGATGAATTGTACTTTTAACTCAATAAAAACAAATCATTACAAAGCAAAGTCGATGTAAAGGATTGATATCCTTTGCTTGTGAGTTTGGAACCAAAGCGCTCATCTAAGGAAAGACTGTTATTTGTGTGAAAGCGAAGAAAGCTAGTGTTTATTACAAGAATTTGAACAATGTTGGCCATTTAACCATACTTCATGCAAAATATACTTTTAAATTTTTACTATATACATGGACCAAATTTCAAAGCTGTACATCAAACAACAACAAAGTACGTCACTAGGTCAAAATTTAGGTCATCTAACATATAAGTTCGATTCTATACCTGAAACTGTGCAAATGGTCCAAATTTCATAGCTGTACATCAAAAACAAGAAAGTAGGTCACTAGGTCAAAAACTAGGCCAGCTCATATCAAAGTTTAATTTTACATCTGAAACTGTGCACATGGCTCACATTTCATAACCGTATCTCAAATAACAAAAAGTAGGTCACTGAGTCCCCTGGGGGAGGGTCAACTTTGATCCCAAGGCTTTAATTTAAACAATCTTGATATAGGTCCACCAGACAATGTTTCATGTCAAATATCTAAGCTCTAGTTTTCTCGGTTTCAGAGATCACTTTTATTTATACGTATATAAAGAAAACCCATGACCCCCAGGGCAGGGCCAATTTCGACCCTAGGGCCATAATTTGAACGATCTTTGTAGTGGTCCTTAATGTTTCATGCCAAATATCAAAGCTCTAGCCTTTGAAGCTTCAGAGGATAATTTTCTTATAAGTTTTCAGTATATGTATATAATGAAAATCTATGACCCCCCGGGCAGGCCCAATTTTTACCCAGGGATATAATTTGAACAAACTTGGTAGAGGTTTACTAGACAATAGTTCATGCCAAATGTCTAAGCTCTAGCCTTTGTGGTTTTAGAGAAGAAGTTTTTTTTAAGTTTTTACTATATGTATATAAGGAAAACTATGACCCCACACCCACCTGGGCAGGGCCATTTTCAACCCTTGGGCGATAATTTGAACAATAATTGTAGGGGTTTTCTACACAATGTTTCATGTGAAATATCAAAGCTCAAGCCTTTGCAGTTTTAAAGCAGAGTACTTTTTTAAGATTTTACTATATGTATATAAGGAAAACCCATGATCCCCCCCTAGGGCGAGACCAGTTTTGATCCTAGGGCTATAATTTGAACAATCTTTGTAGAGGCCCACTAAACAATGTTTTCTGCCAAATATCTAAGCTCTAGCCTTTGCAGTTTCAAAAAAGAAGATTTTTAAAGTTTTTACTACATGTATTTATGGAAAACCTATGACACCCGGGGCAGGGCCAATTTTGACCCCAGGACTATAATTTGAACAATCTTGGTAGAGGTCTACTACACAATGTTTCATGGCAAATATCTAAGCTCTAGCCTTTGTCATTTTAGAGAAGAAGAGTTTTTAAGTTTATACATATAAGGAAAACTATGACCCACCCCGGGGCGGGGCCAATTTTGACACTAGAGGCATAATTTTAACAACTTTGATAGAGGTTTATTAGACAATGTTTCATGCTAAATATCTGAGCTCAAACCTTTATCGTTTCAGAGGAGAAGAATTTTTAAGTTTTTACTATATACATATAACGAAAACCTATAACCCCCCCCCCCCACCGGGGGCGGGGCCAATTTTAACAATAGGGACATAATTTGAACAACTTTAGTAGAGAACTTATAGATAATGTCATATACCAAATACCAAAGCTCTGGGCCGTGTGCTTTCTGACAAGAAGATTGCTTTAATTTGCATTTTTGAAACTTCTTTTTTGGCCCTGCGACCTACTTATGCAAAAGACCGAAACCATTTGAACAACTTTGAAAGGGGACCACCCAAGCGTAATTCCTGTGAAGTTTGGTTAATGTGCAGTCAGTGGTTTCAGAGGAGATGTCGCTTTTAAGAAATTGTTGACGACGGTGTGCTCAGGTGAGCTAAAAATAAATGCATGGTTTTGGAAAAACCTCTAACCTATATGAATGAGTATTGTTTATGAGAATTAGATTGGTCAAGTGTTGCACGCGTGTGTCTGTAAAATGTAACAAAAACTCCAACACCTGCAAAATTTGGTTTGAGTCTAATATACATATGAACGCGGACAACATGAAAACAATATCGCCCCGCCTAGGGCGAGGGAAATAAAGTAAGCCATTCAACAAAGAACTTAATGACATTTACTTTTCAAATAAATGTTGAAAACATATGTAGGAGCTTTCGCCGATATAATTATTATCAGATTAAGACATTCTATTTATAAAACCAGGAGTTTTTTTTCTATCGGTCAACTATTTGTACATTATTTGGTCAAAGAGCATGCATTTTGTTTTACTTTAACGCGCTATTTTCAAAAGTTGACAAATGTTATGTTGCATTTCAGAGTTTCTTTACCAAAATTGTCAAGCAATAAAAGTGTTCTTACTGGTTGAGAAATGCCGCTTTTTTTACATAAAGTTTTCCTTTTTCAGTTTGGTCTTCACTGTAGAATGCATCATTGTTCCAGCGCTCTGGGGGAATATCTACGATGTGATTCTCCCCGTTCTCCAGAACTTTCCAAAACTCGTCAATGTTATCAGCACCGGGGAAGCGACACCCAATACCGATTACTGCAACGTCTTCATTCATATTCTAAAAATAACTCAGAACTTTAAATTAAATCAGAAAATGTGATAAATCATTTACAAAGTAATGTGCGATCTATTTACTTTTTTCAGGATAATGGTAAATTTTATCCTAAGAAGAGGTAAGTCTAATTAAACCATCAAGAGGTTAACTGACAGACTGAGCGCTTATCTAAGATAATCGGCAGATTGAGGGACTCCCTTGTTCTGCAATCTTTAAAAGTGTCTTAGATGAAAGTAACTTAAAGATAATTGATCGCAAAAGTATGAAAATTTTATATCAAAAGCATGTTGTTGTTTTTTCTCTAATAAAGCGCTGTCCGTCTGAAAATTGAAGAAGCGCATGTTTTCGGCCGCCACAGGTTAATAGAATCTAACACTGAAGGTGGTTGAAGATCGGGATATCCAAACCCGAGGGTGATCGGTTCTCGCCGGAAACCGGTCACCCGAGTGTTTGGATATCACGATCTGCATTCATGCCCAATGTTTGATTATGTTTCTCACTAACTCACTCAACAACAAAAAATACTAACAAACGCAAAAAAATTGTATGCGTATTTACACCTGTAAACCGCATAACAACCAAATTTCCAAAAAAAATATTCAACATGCTGGAGACACGTTTGACAGATTCAACTAAAAATGGATTAAAAAATAAACGTATTACGTAGGTCTAAACATTAGGCATAAATAAAGTTGATGGGTTAAGGTGATTTAAATGAAAATTAATCGGGGAACATGTGATTTAAAGTGTAAACACAGATAAATTTAAAATGTCAACGCTCGAAATTGACTGAAATAATACAAAAAGTAGTATGCATTGTAAAGCCATTCGTCGACGAGATAAGCCCATGTGTAATAAGATTTTTCAACCACGGCTATTTCAGTGAAATTTTTTGGATTTTTCAGTCTAGTTAGTGAGAAATCAAGGAGCATGCATACTTAAAAAAGCAAAGAAAGAAAGAATAAAAAAGGCACTTGTCAATGAAATATCAAGTAGTTAATTTCGTTCATAATAATTTCACGTCGAAATCTAAAGGTTAACTTTTTTGGTGAAAATTTTCCGCCCCATTTGGCAGGATGATACAGCTATTTTGAAAAACTAGAAAACTGAAGCCTTTGGTAAGGCAGATTTTAAAGATATATATTTTGCTCAAGTTTCAGATACAAATAACTACTTCATATTTTTTATGTAAATATAAAATAAACATGTTTGAGTACACACACAGTAGATATGTTACGTTTAAAACTCTACACACTATAGGTAAACACATTATAAATACATAGTGTCAGTAAAAATAGCTGGCAGTTTTTTTAAGAAAGCACCAACATAACATGACCTGTGATAGGGAATGCAGCTTTCCATACATAGTGCGTGTATTCTAGTAGCATAATTACACATATTCAGTAAGAATTTCCTTACTTCCAATTAATTTCTGCAATAAAAGTTTTTTTATGCAAAGATGGGCATAGTATCTGCTTTTCAGCGAAATTTATAAAACACAAAATGTATCTTAGATATCGCCTAGAAGTTCTTCTGCATACAGGCTGATTAACATACGTGTATTATATACCTATGTTGTTCTTTAATCCCATTTGTCGTTATTTTAAAAAAAGGTTTGTATGGTGGCTGATTTCTGCCATTTCGTGTATTCGTGTCTTCGTCCCAAAACTCGAAATAACGAAAATTAGGCATGTTTTCGTTTTTTCGCCTTTCGCGTTTATGGGCGAAGACACGAAATATGTCAGGCGAAATAACAAAATTTCAACAGGCGAAGAGACGAAAGTTTTTGTGTCCGCGGGTAGAAATGTTTCGTGTTGGCGAACTTTGTTTGTCGTGTCTTCGTGTCTTCACCCCGAAACACGGAAGGCGAAATAACGAAAATGTTGCAGATTTCACGTTGTCGTGTTTTCGTCCTGAAAGGCAAAATGCGAAATAACGACAAAAACAACGCCTCGGGTTTAGCCTTCCGGTAGACATGCGTAGAACGATTACACATATGTCGAGTTTTTTTCATGTCAAGATGGACTATATTTTAGAAGAAATTGGAATGCCAGAGTTGGAAGAAATATTCAGAGAGCAGATGGTAAGATTGGATTTTTTTTCAGTGTGCAAGTATGAATATGTGTAATCGTTTTGCGCATGTTTACCGGAAAACGAAACCCAAAGCGTTGTCATTGTCGTTATTGCGCCTTTCGCCTTTCGACGAAATCAGCCACCATAGTATATTTGTGATGGAACAAAACAACTTTTAGATCAAGAAAAGATTTCATATACCGAAAAATATATGTCTGAAACCAAAACAGCATAATTTCCAAAATAATGAAAATCTTAATATGAAAACTGAAATGTTTCGAGCATCTTAACAAATTGCTTCCATTAAGTGCCAATGAACATCTATGCCCACTTTTCATTGGCTTTTTAGCTTATGTGCTTTTATGGTATTAACAAAAGCAGAAGTGAACTTGAATTGGCCATTTCATAATAAATGACGGTTAATCTTCTTAACTTATGAAAACATCAATATAAATTCTTAAGAACATTATCAAAATTTTATGGCATAACTTACAAAGAACTAATCTATATCATGACCAAAAATATGATGATAAAGTTTCGCCCGAAGGGACTAACTATGCATATCCTGATATTGGATGCAAAAATTATCATTAATGGGTGCTAAATTTAACATTCATTATATATATATATATATATATATATATATATATATATATATATATATATATATATATATATATATATATATATAATGACCTACAAAGAACTAATCTACATGTACGTAAAATAACAGATGTTTGGCCAACTTCAAAATGTGTACCAAAATAAGCACCATACAATATGTGATGGTTTGGGCGGTGTCAACAATTTGACTGTATGCTTGATAGTTTTAAAAAATGGCATCCAGATTTCTGCATAAATTAACATTAATTGCACTTAAAAAATTACAAATGACTATCTTCAATTATAGTTTGCATACTCAAAACTTATCGCCCAATAGGATTCTTGTGTGACTCAATGAGTATCATAAACTAATTTATTTGACAATTTATTGAATTTTTATTGCATTAATTAAATGTTGTTTTGGCAGCTATATTATTATTAATACTTTTGTATTCTTATCATCATTACTACTACAACTACTATTAATTGAAGTCGACTTTTATTAAATAGAAATGCAATTATATAAGATTAATGGAAACATGATGTAAATAATACCAAACAAACTTACGTGCAGAATTCTCTCCCTTGTTCGCCTCAGCGACAAGACTCCTTTGTAGTGAAGCAGGTTGGGTGTATTTTCATATTTAACAGCTCTGAGAGGAAGGAAAATTCTCATTGGTTGAACAAAATAATCAGAAAATAAAATCATTCAAAAAAAGGTTTACGTAATTTATCTCCAGAAGGGTACAAACAGATTGTACAGTAACTGGGACATTTTTATTGTGGATTTTTGTAATGGATTGGATCGGGTTTCGCAATTTCACTGGCTGTTGCATAAATCACATCTTACAGTACAAATACGTATCAGAGGTGTGGAGGTATCATTTGTGTGAAAAATCTACATAAGTGGGCATTATTTACGTGAAGTATATTAACACTGATAACCCTGTAATTTTGTAATAAGTTTCCCGATCATTTTTTTCAAACAAATCGATATTTTAGATAAGTGTGGCCTTCAAAAACGTCTCAGAAAAAAAGTAGGTTATCTGGTTAAGAAAGCTAGCAAAATTTTGGTTCAAAGTTGGTTTAAGAATCTTGTACTATTTTAAATCGACAGACTTATAGGTTGCATAAAAAAGGAAATGTTAATATCTGTAAAAATTCTGGCTGTAGTCGTGAAAAAAACATCTAAACTAAGTTACTATCTCAGATTTTGTGACAGAAACACAACATAATATAAAGTTTTTCATCACTTACATCGTTAAAAAATACCCCATTAGTCAGGTAGGTACTTTGTTAATATTGTTAATGTTGACATTCGTAAAAAATATTCCGTAGTGGCACAGTGGTATGGGCTTCTAATTTTACTGACCTGAAGGGCATATGTTCAAATCCTTGTAAAATAAAATTCTTTTTCTTCAGTTTTCATAATGCATAAAAACATACATTTATGTTTTTTTCATAGTACATTAACGCCTTTTTATTTATTCATTTTTTAAGAATGGCTAAATTCTGCGTGTCAGTCCGTTTAAAGATAGTCGTATATTAATACCAACTCTCCTTCGGAGAGTTAAGCAAAAAAAATTATACAAACTACTGCAATGTATTTTGATATCAATATTCTTGCATCGATAGGGGAAGTTACTCTAGAGAAAGGCAGTCACCAGTGGTCCAGTGGTCCGCTAGTCCAATAGTCGCAAATTTGATCTCCCGCTCATCCACTAACATTACTAATTGTCTTTTTGATGAGACGTTAAACCGAGTTCCCATGTATCAGTGCTATACACTGCGAATGCAAAAGAACCAGGGGTGTCTCTGGAATGGGATGCTTTCTCTTGCACTACCCCCCACAACATAAATTAACTTATCTATGCAGGGGGCGTCGGTCATATGGGCTACCGGTACCGACAATAAATAAACTCAAACAAAGAGAGAAAGTTATCTCATATGAATAAAATTTTAAAACCCAAGTTTTAAAAAAGAATTATAGTTTTCTTGTAGCAAAGGGACATAACAATAGTTGTGAAATGATAAGTTGGTTATTTCCCTTGATGTAAAAAATAGCATCGTCTTTTCAAGATATTCAATCAATACGCATGCAGAATATTGCGCAGTGTTAGCCTATTTCTCCCCGCCACCAACGAGTGAATATTTATTATAAAATATTTTATCTTTTGCATAAATTGGCTTTTCATTTTGTATAAGAATTTTATATGCACCACCTTCTCTTGCACAAAAGTTTATTATTTTTATGTTCATGTACCGTACAAGTAAGTCAGCCATTAAAAAAGACTGGAAAACCCCATTCATGCGACCAAATCTATTACAAATTACAAAAAAAATCCTTCCAAATAAGAATAAGAAGAGGTATATTCTGCCTTTTAGAATTATTAGATAAACCAATGAGTATGGACTCAACCGGTACAATGTACTTTGTTTAAAAAAAGCATGTTCTTTCGACTTAATTCACTGCATTCAAATATGTTTTGTTCAAATCACATTCGTTGTTTCTGCCTACGAAACTTCAATTGTTTCGTCCTAAGCGCAAGCCTTGTGTACTCCTTTTCTTTATCGGTCAACCACCATTCGATAACGTTGCCATTTTGTCATGTCAGTTGAAGCAGAACAGAAGAAATGGAGAAAAGAAAAGTTATGAAATATGCTATGAATATGTTGTTCATTGATCCAAACTGCCGAATTAAACTGTTCTAGTGAGGTAGATCGATGAGGATGGTGGTTCAAGCAATAGTTAGTTTGATGGGAACTGAAAAGTCAAGGAGACACAGGCTGCTATAATGATCGGGTCAGACAACCAGTACGTTCTGGATTTTATATATAAATGTGAGCGACCCACTTTACAAAAAGAATGTCCTTATTCGAGGTTATATCTCTATCTTGTTTTGAAAATGCCTTAAAAATGTTCACAAATATTTTGTTGTTTGTGACCAACTTCATGTTTTCCATCCTGTTTTTAACGTATTTTTTAAATGATATCTCGGTCAACGATTTCAAGGCTAAGCATTACATTTATAGAAGTGTTACTCGATTCCTGTTATTGGATTATTTCGAAAATAAGATATACATCATTGTAAATGATAATAAACATGTGAAAAAATAATCGCACAACATTACATATTTACATGCATGCACCCAGTTCTTTTAAAATGCGGTTAGCTTAACATGACCCTCCAAAATGTAGGTCGTTGAAAAGTGCACTTAAAGATTTAAGTGCTCTAGTAATACAGAGAAGGTGATCACGCGACCATTTGTTTGGATAGAAAAATGGCAAATGACGTGATCCAAACAGGTATATTGATATATTTTATATTTTTAGAAACCTTTTTCTGAAATGACACCTAGTCCATTTCTCAGTGCACAACGTTCCAAGTAAGTTGGTACCATAGGATCTGCCTCAATTTAACGAAGACAAAATTAACAGTTTATTCTAGCTACTTAGGGCAGGTCTTGTTCAGAGATGTATATTGCACTTATGCTGTCCTAACTAGACCTTTTATTTACTCCAACCATTTTTAAATTGTCACTGCAATAAATAAAACCAATGATTTTTCTAACTCTGGCTTCTGCAGTTTATGCTGATAGTTTCTTACAATGGAAATGCTAAAGAATATTGCATTTTTTAATGCAATTAAAACACCGAACATGTTCATTTCAGGTATAGTTGCAAAATGTGACAGAAACAGCCATTTCCGTCTCTCAGACACTTTATTTTAACTGAGTTTTGGCTACATTATTCTGAAAACCTATCATAATGGGTTAAACAATTTTCTGAGGGACAGTGATTTTTTTTAATATTTCAATGAAATTCAAATATTAATGTATATTCGTTCAGTGCAAACGAATAACCACCACTGATATTATTTTCAGGTTACACACAACTGAATCAACTGCTTGAAGAAACTGAGAGACGAGAAACTACGCACAATAGTGTTTACATTGAAATTGTCTTAAGAGTGTCATTCGCCTTTTTTTCTAAAAACGGAGAAACGTTCCGCTTAAGTTCAGATCATCCGCAATAATGACCTTACAATTCATGTGCACGTCTGGGTCACCTTGAAAAATATCAAACTCAGCATGTGTGTTAAACTGGTTTATCTTGTACTTTTAACATGAAAAAAAAAGTCAACACCAGCGGGTTACACGAACTAAAAGCGTGGAACTTCGAGGGGAAGTCCCTTTAACGTCTTTTAATTTTCATTGGTTGATTCAAGTAATGAGGGTAACGTATGCCGAATACATAATACGAAACCTAATACGGCATGTATACAAAGCTTCAAACTAGAGCATGTCCTTTTTGAACGAAATAACATTACTATACAGTATCAACATCATCTCATTTGTAGTATTTGGGTACTTCTCCTAATGCAAAGATTGCAAAAATATTGTAAAAATATGAGCTGAACAGTTTGCCTATCGCTAGTTGTTGAAATATCATTTTTGTCTACCGACTACAATCGATTGTTAATCTGAGTTAGAAGTGAATGCCAATTTAATGAAACTATCAACAAATCTGATTGTAAAAAAAAAAAACTGCCTTTCAAATCGAACGAAAAACATAATAACGCATTTGTTTATGACGAATAATCAGTACTTAGTAACAATTTACAACGTGAAATTAGGAGGCTGACTGCATTCTTGATATGCTGGTTAATGTATTAATCAAGGAATCCTGGTTAACGTCGTGTCATCACTTTACTTATCGACTGATTTTTTTTCCAAGTCAATAAATTCCAAATATTAGAAGCAGATGTATTTGTTTGTATTCTTATGAAATAAACTTGCCATTAAGTAATTGAATTGATATAGACCCTGTTATTTGTCACCAGAATAGTCGTATTTCCACTGGCCTTCAGCCTTGGGTCCAATACGACTGCTCTCGAGCAAATAACAGGGTCTAATCAAACCATTTTTAATAACACATAGTATCAAACCCACAATCGAGCTAGATATCCTGTTTGTACTTAGGAGTGAGACAATGCGCATCCATCTGACATCGGCACCCAAAAAATAGTAGTTTTTTACTATCAATTTCTTATTGGTTTGCGATATTCATGTAATAGGACACACTTAAGGATATTTCTACTTGATCCTGACACGACATGTACTGAAAGAAATACCTGTTGGATTGATATTTTGAAATATGAATTTTCTATTTAAGTTAACGACAAAAAAGCAGTGTTTAAATTTGCCTACTGAATGTTTTTACTTGTCTAGATAAAAATGATATTATTAATCTTTTTATCATTATAAAACCTGCAAGCTCATAACTTCCAAAATCCTGTCTTTTTTCATGAACATGGTCTAATAAAAGCACGTTTTTCATTGATGAACAGCAGTGGTTTAAATAGTTTTTTTGCCTTATGACCTAAATCGATTGATTCACTGAGCTAGAATACACATAAAAGTTAAAATGATAACCTTGTTTGGAAAATCGGCGTACACCGATCTCAATAAATCGGTCAATTTCAATAAATAGACAAGCAGAACTTCAACCATTAAACCGATCAGTGGAATTAAAATGCGTTAATAAAATCAAATTAGCCTGACGTGGTGCAATCTAATACACACTCGTTCTAATGAACACAAACCTGCACTAAATTGTCAACAAATTTGAAAAAAGGTACTGCAAACATTTAGAACAAATGTCAACCAGTGAGACCGTATGAGTTTCGTTGTTATTATTCTTTATGTGTAGATTTCTTTTCCGATTGAGTACAAAATGACAGAGAAAATTCTAACTAGTGTTTATATAAACATGTCCTGTTTTTAAACCTGACAAACTATAATAACAGCTTTACTTCCGGTATATGTAAAGGTCTCTATATAGTGAAACTGGAAATCAGTGGATATAAAAGGAATATAAAAACATGGCGACAGTTTATTTAAATCGAACATATAAAAATGATGATGATCTTGAAAACAAGGCAGAGAACTCTACTGACCATGAGAACATGGAGGTGCACTTGGAAGTACCTGACAGTGAGAATGTTTTGTCTAATGACGTTGCGCCTAAAAATGGATCCACGTTAACATTGCATGACATAAACTATAGCGTAGATGTGAAAACAAGACGCCTGTTTGGAAGAACTGCAAAGAAAGAGATACTTAAAGATGTAAGGTAGTGTGTGTGTATTTATCAAGTTTTATACCTCTCCTGCTTGACATAATCAAAGCAGTAAGAAGGACGGTGTTTTGGTGATCTCCGAACAACTGACTATGCGATCCGTCGGCAGTAAACAAAATTTCTGAGTTTCTGGGTATATTGACTCTATATAAAAACTCATTAGAATTGTGAATAATGAGAGCAGGTCACATACTGATTGATGAATAAATTATACGTTCAGTTTTTACCAATTGTCTCCAATCACTTCCGCGTGTAAAGAAGACTAGTTATTCGCTTTTCACTCGCTAATTATGTTTATAGTGCATTAAAAAATCCCATAAAATGCTCTTTTAGAAATGATTTCAAGTTATTTATGCTATATATTAAGCTATACTGCCAATCTGTTATATGATAGACATAAATGATAAACCCGGCCTACTCTGAATTTGCTACTTGCTCACCACGGGCAACCAAGCAGTTGGTTAAATGAACTTCAACTGAGAGCATTCAAATTATATCACATAAACATCACGCGTTATTTGTAATAGAACCAAACAAAACAATCTATATTTCCTTGCTCTTTACAGCTGGACTTCCTTAATACGTAGATGATGCAGTGGTTTTGATTGTTGTCTGAAAATTAGGATTTATTTTAAACATATCTGTATTTATACAGCGTTGTCTTTATAAAATGTTTTGGTAGTCAGCAGTTTAAAAAAAAATGAACGCTTCTTGTCTATCTACCTTAAAGAAATTTTATAACGCGAGATTTTCTTTACAATATCAATTATGTTTGGTTTATAGTATCATCTGGTGGACTTCTACCAAAATCCTATAAATCATGGCTTCTGGATCAGAATTGGACCCACCGGATGGGGTCTCTTCATCTTGCATATACTTTTTATAGGAAGAGCTTTCAAAGTTCAAATTCTGTTGTCAAAAACCACAAGCGCTAGACCTTGGATACTTGGTTTTTAGCATCATCTGGCGGGCTTCTACCAAAATTATATAAGTCATGGCTCCGGGGTAATAACTGGCCTAACCTGAGGAGCCACACCATTTTGCATAGACCTTTAGAAGAATAGCTTTAATTTTGTTTCTGAAATCAAAAGGTCTTAGGCCTAGATATTTGGTTTGTAGTATCATATCTAGTGGACTTCTACCAAAATCGTATAAAACATGGCTACGGGGTCAGAGTCGTTCCCCTTAAAGGAGCACTTCATTTTGCATAGACTTCTATAGGAAAAGTCTTCTTGTCTGAAACCACGAGGCAGAGTTTAGGTATTTATTTTATGATAACATTTAGCAGACTTCCAACAAAATCATATTAATCATGGCCCCAGGATAAAAATTGACCCCACCCAAAGGATAACGTCATCTTGCATTGACTTATATAGGAAAGGCTTTCAAAATCTTCTCATCGAAAGCCATTTAGCCAATTGCAATAAAACTGCACAGGAACGATCGTTAGAAAGTCCCTTTTCAAATTTGTATTAAAACAAAATTCCATGCAGAACTCTGGTATCCATGGCAATTAAAAAAAAAAAAAAATCTTAACTGAAACCACAAGGCCTAAATCTTAGATATCAGGTTTATAATATAAATTAGTGAAGCTTTACCAAGACCAGAATAATAATGGCCCTGGGGCAAAAAATGGACCCACCCCCGGTGGTCACTTCATATTAAATAAACCTTTTTGGAAAAACTTCAAAATCTTCTTCTTTGCCATGAGGCTCTAAGCTATTTATTTGGCATGTGAACCTCTACCTAGATTGTTCAAATTATAGCCGTTGGGTCAATCTTTGAACATATATTAGCAAAAAAAAATTCTCAAAAGGCAAATACCCGTGAGTTTGTATATTTGGTGTATTTTCTAGTTGACCTTAAACAAGTTTGTTCAAATCATGATCCAGGACTGACTTCCTTTGCACAGACTTACATTGCGAAAACTTTTAAAGCAGTAAGACCCTGAGTCCATCTGTACACAACTGATTAAAAAGACATCTCCTCAACCACTGGCACATTTGAATCAAACTTTACAGAGTAATCATTGGGTCGTCCCATTCAACGTTTTACAAAATTGAATTTCACGCAGTGATCTG
Organism: Cyclina sinensis; assembly: GCA_012932295.1. NCBI lineage: Eukaryota > Metazoa > Mollusca > Bivalvia > Venerida > Veneridae > Cyclina > Cyclina sinensis. The sequence continues at coordinate 4,307,285 of JAAONU010000017.1, read as the reverse complement.
GTGCTAAGGCAACCATAATCAAAAACTTAAAAAATCTTCTTGTCTGAAACTACACGGCCTACAGCTAAGATAGTTGGTTTATAGTATCATCTAACGGATCTTTACCACAGTGCTAGTTCATGCTAGTGGTATCATTTCAGCTTTGATATTCAGTTTGTCAGGTGAAATGTCATAGAGTTCGGATTTGACAGATTGATTTGCCTTTCGACCAATTAAAAACGTTTTCAGCGCACACCGCCAAAATTCATTACAAAGTCAGTAATTTAACTGGCCCTGCAGTATGGCGTGACAAACGTTGAAATATTGTATATTCAATATATTCATTCAATCCCAGAAAAAAATATTTGTTTTAAAAGATATTTTAACAATAAAATATATTTATGCGGTAGAGAAATAATACATTATTCGTAAAAATAAAATAATTGTTCTTTAAACATTTAAATGTTTAAAAAAAAAACATTTATGAGGTAAAATATATTTATATGCAGTATATTTTTTTTTCCGTAGCTGTAAATAAAAAAATAATTTTTGGGTACAATTTGCATGATGGGAAATGTGAGTTTTTTGTTACAAGGGTTTTTATTGGCTCGCTGAATTCAATATGGCAGCTTCCATCGTATGAAACTGGCGATTCAAAATGAGTGTCTATCCTGGTCAGTATGTAAATAATCAGTTTTATCTAAAGCCTCGAATATTCCCCGAGTATCGAGCGGCAAGTATGTATAGGAAGTGAGCAGTAGCAGTACGCAGAAGTAGAAAAATATGAAGTTGGCAGTAGCAGTAACAGCAGTGGCAGTAAGCAAAACGTAAAGTTGGCAGTAGCAGTAACAGCAGTAGCAGTAGGCAAAACGTGAAGCTTGTAGTAGCAGTAACAGAAGTAGCAGTGAGCAAAGCCTGAAGTTGGAAGTAGCAGTAACAGCAGTAGCAGTAAAGAAAACGGGAAGCTGGCAGTAGCAGTATCAGCAGTAGTAGTAAAGAAAACGTGAAGCGGGCAGTAGCAGTATCAGCAGTAGCAGAAGGCGAAACGTGAAGCTGGCAGTAGCAGTACGAGTAGTAGCAGCAGGAAAGTCTAAAAAGTTTTGAAAGTTTCAATGAAAATAAAACATGTTTTAAAATCAACAGACTCTCCCGAGTAGGTCTGCGACTGTGTCTGACACTTTTGCAGACTTTCATGAATTTTAGTGTCAATTGGAAAAAATGTAATTTTTGAGGTCTATGGACCCTTTCGGGTCGATTTAACCGGTCTGCGACTGTTTCTGACACTCTCGCCGACTTCCAGGAATTTTGGTGCCAATCAGGAAAATGTCATTTTTGAGGTCTAGGGATCCTCCCGAGTCAATTTTACCGGTCTGCAACTGTTTCTGACACTCTCGCAGACTTTTAGGAATGTTTGTGTCAATCGATTAAATGTAATTTTTGAGGTCTAGCGATCCTCTCGGGTCAATTTTTACCGGTCCACACTTGTTTCTGACCCTCTCGCAGACTTCAAGGAGTTTAAGTGCCAAAATCGAAAAAATGTCATTTTTGATGTTAAGGGACCCTCCGGAGTCCATTGTTACGGTATGCTACTGTTTATGACATTCTTGCAGACTTTCAAGTATTTTAGTGCCAATTCAGAATGTCTAGGGACCCTCCCAGTTCGATTGCACAGGTCTATGACTGTTTCAAACACTCGCAGACTTTCAGAGTTTCCGACTGCTACTGCTGTTATTGCTACTGCCAGTTTCATGTTTTGCCTACTGCTACTGCTGTTACTGCTACTCCCAACTTCACGTTTTGCTTACTGCTACTGCTGCTACTGCTACTGCCAGCTTCACGTTTTGCTTACTGTTACTGCTACTGCCAACTTCAGGTTTAATTTAATTTCTACTGCCAACTGCTACTGCGTACTGCTACTGCCAACTTCCTATAAGTGCGGCAAGTGTGATGCAAGGGCGCTGCCATATTGTATGCCTTAACCAATCAAAACTGCTGTACGTTAAAAGCATAGTATCCAATAATGCCAATTATAGCCAAAGTATTCATTTTTACTACATACCCATACAAATATTTTCCTACCTCATAATATATTTTTATAACATTTTTAAATTTTATTAACAATTATCTTTTAAGAATGAATATATTTTTTACCAAAAGCTTACCTGTGATTTAATTAGGGATGTCAACGAGTATCCGAGTACTCGGATATCCGGATACTATTTTGGTATTCGGATACTAATTTTCTATACGAATATTCGTATACAAAATAAAAATAAAATTAAAAAAATCAAACACTGGCAAAATTAATTTAACAATTTCATGACGCTAAACAAAATCGTGTCTATTGACTGCCCGCGGCATATCACTTAATTGGTTTATTGATAAAGTTTGTCTTTGTATTCGTCTTGCAAACTGCTGAGATACAACGCGACATCCCATTTTGTTTCAATAACCTTAATCCATTGTGTTTATAGAGTCTATATAAGAATATCTTGCCCCATTGTAAATCAATTAGCAGTGTCAAACATGGCAATTATGGGGTAACTTCCGCAAATAATCCTATAATAGTTTTAACGCAATACTAAAAGAATATCCAATCAAAATGTGAGTACTTAAACGATGTATCCAATCAATGATTTTCTAAAACAAGCATTATAATTTTAATGTGTCAAACAATCATTCTTTTCTAGAATTCCAAAGCATTCATATTAAAAAAATTAGAACCATTCTCAGCAACATGCCTCCTAAAATAGCATCCGACGTGTGGAAATACTTCACGCGATTGGAAAGCAAAACAGCGAAAAACAAACAGAGAGAAACGTTTTGAAGTCTATTAAAAACTTCAAACACGTTTGAAATCATTGTTTTGTCTTATTTTGTTTGCGCTCACATAGTGCCGTAAGCTGCATAAATACATGTACCAGTATGAAAGAATAGATTAATAAAACAACATTTTGATCTACGGTGATTTTAAAATGATATCTTGAAAAAAGTTTAAATGACATTTCATATTTAGAAAGTAAAAAGGACAGACCATGGAAAAAATAAAGAAACAATAAACGGATGAATGACGTTTTCGTTAGAAACTTAGACTTGCCGCACATGCGTAATGGCGGGAAAATATACTTCAGTGGCCACGAGGAAACTAAAAACGATCAACAACATGTCTTTGTATTATCATCTTTATTAACACGTAGATACAAAAACAGTTATTGTTTTGTGAAACTGTTTTATCACCTGTAATATGACTACCGGAACAATATGTAAAACATACATCAAATGTTAAGCCCAGGAATTGGAACATTGAGATCGTCTAGTCGTCGATACGAGTATCCGGATACCGTTTTAGGTATTCGTTGACATCCCTAGATTTAATAATATTTTTATTGAACAGATATTGAAAATTATTGAATAATTATTTTTTTATTGAACAAATATTTTGTTTTTAGATCGGACATATATTGTAAAAGTATAAATATATTTGACATACAATATTTCAACGTTTGTCACGCCATACTGCAGTACTTGTACTCAAATTGTCCGCGTATACTTTCTCAATTTCAAATTAAACCTGTATCTGTACACTTTTGAGAGAGTAAGTGAGTGAGAAAGTGAGTGGACTGGTGAATGAGTAAGAATAGGGTGAATGAAGGAGAGACGGTGGAATAAGTAGGTGTCTAGGTGGGTGAGAGAGGGAGCGAAAAAAGGTAGTTATCTTCAAAACTAATTTTATTTGCACCGATAACTTTGTTTGTTTTGAGCTTTTCACTGTACATTTTCGGTGAGGCGATCATGGGGCTTATATGTGGGAAAGTGAGGGAGGGATGGAGGGAGTGAGTAGACGTCTTGCTGCGTGAATGAGTTTGTGAATGAGTACGTGACTGGATTCGTCAGAGGGTGGATTGGTGAATCAGAAAGGAAAAAGTCAGTGGATTGGTGTTATTTATGTATTTTAAGTTTGTTCGTTGTTGTTTATTTTATAACAGTAATATATTACCTATATTTCAGTGGTGTTTTCAGATCTGGCCTTAATGTTGTTATTGGGCCGACGGGATGTGGAAAGTCGACGTGAGTGGTTTATTAAGATAAGATAAGATAAGATTTATTTTGGCATAATGTACATACATGGTATTTATACACATGAAGTGATAAATAGTACAACACATACATGAGCACAAAAAACATGCACACTAACACCAGGGATAAAACAAAAAAGGGTAAACCCTTATTTCCATTGCGGTCCCTAATTATTAACTTATTCGTGAAGAGGTCAAGAGTCAACTTAAATATTTATTTGTTTTACAAACTTTTCAAGGAAAGACATAACAGTTGCCTTCTGATTTACCATATTTAATTTAAGAATATACCGTGTTACGTATTCGTGAATAAATAGTTCGCTTTGCAGAGAGTTTTACGCCCGCTTTAACAGTTTGTCATTTACAAGAGTATTTACCCCACAATTGTCTCTTAAGGAGCAGAGTTATTCTCTAATCCTATGTTAGAAACCAACAACTTTACCTTGAAAAGATACATTATTGGTAATGGGGTCTGGACCAGCGGCCACAATATAATAATATCCTTTCTTTTGCGGAACTGAATCATGACCATATATTTTCTTCACTGCACAGAGACTTAGTTTGTCTAAATATCGTATGTTCAAAGCCGGGCATTTATATATCTGCGTTATTAAGATTGAATTTTGACTGCAGATTACTTGATATTATTGCCGGGAGAAAGAACCCCAAAGGGTTGACGGGTACCTTGTTACTTGGTGGTCGTTCTCTGCCGCATAATTTCAAATGTATGGTCGGCTATGTTACACAGGTATGATTTTTTATTGTATTGGTGATACAAATGTCGTAGGGTTTGTTGTGGTGATGTTATATTTCTTCGATGCTGTTTCAGGTGAAATTGAATAAGTTGTTTTGTAGTGTTAAAGCTTTGTTTGCAAAAATGTTGATATTCAAACTTAAATAAAGGTCCGATTGACAGACTGAAAAACTTAATTCAATGGATGTTATATTGTATTTTTCTACGAGGTTAGTATAGCGAAGGTTTTTTGTAAATGATGCGTGTAGGAAAGTTTTTAATCATATTTTGTTTAAAGACATCGTACCAACCTATGTCAACTTTCTCGCAAGGAGAGCAGAGAATTGAAGAGAGAAAGGGATCATCCAGTGTATCCTGTAACGACCAGAAATTTAAACACTCCTACTGTTCTTTCCAATACACTTGTGTGGCTTTTGTTATTAATTTCAACCAATTTTTATCTTAAATACCTTTTGTAGAAAAAAGTACCTAAATTACAAAATAAAAAATGACTCTTGTAACTTTGGTGAAATAATTCCTTTTTACAATATACAGGAAGACTTTGTAATGGGTACACTGACGGTGAAGGAGAACATTCAGTTTTCTGCTTCTCTGAGGTTACCACAAAGCTGGCCCAAGTCTCAGCGGGATCAGAAAGTAGAGGAAGTCATCGCAGAATTGAATTTGGAGCATTGTGCAAACATGAAGGTGTGATCGCATTTCTGTATTTGTAACGATAATGTACTTGTCGTACACATTTAAGTGAAACCTCCGTCTGTTCTGCTTAAGTCCTGTCCTGTCCTGTCTTGCCTTAATCTGTTCCATACATGCTTATATTTTCTTCTTGTCCTGATTTGTTCCCTTTTAAATCTTTCTTTTCTATTGCTTTGCTGTAGATAGATATTAAGAAATTTTACAGCATCGGCATAAGGACTCAGAGCGAAAAAGCAACTGATACATTCTGATTAAAAACGTTGTGTTACCTTGAATGAATAATAACGAAAAGCCGGTGTATTGTGTTTAAATTACATGGCAAAATATCAATAGCAATTCAAACATACGAAATTCTCATATGCTTATCACAACAGGTTGGAACAGAATTTTCTCATGGTATTTCTGGTGGAGAGAGAAAGCGCTGTCATATTGGAATGGAACTGATTATCTCCCCTCCGGTTCTGATTTTAGACGAACCAACCAGTGGCCTCGATGCTTTTACTGCCATTACTGTGGTTGATGTCTTGAAATCGTATGTGCATTTGTTTTGTTTTGTTAAACGTGATAGTTATGATATCGATCCTCCAAAAATAAATAAGTACAGTCAAAAAAAATATTCTAGAGAAAAAAAGAAGAATTTTGAGAAGCAGAAACAAAGAGTGCTCGCTATACAGGCCCGGAGAGTAAAAGTTGACAGAAATGCAGTGACGTAGTTGCATTTTCCATCAGCTAGTGTAGTTTCTGATCCCTCCTAAATTCATAACTGACCGACAGTTTCATGTAGACTGTGGTCAAAACTGTGGCCAATAGAATGTTCATAGAACTGTCTAACCTGTGATCAACACTGACCTAGTTATAACCCAGTTTGACCTAGTTTTAATTTAGACATACAGTTTATCAACTTTCATCGTGATTTAATGCAAATGTATTACCTAAAGAGAGTTGATAAGGTTTCCTTTGATGCAAGCTGTTGACTTCAACGTTTGAAATACTGACCAGCACAGCAATACAAATATTTATCTATATGCTAACTACCTATTTACTAAGTTCTATCTCAATTCCACCTTCCTATCTACAGTAGCTAAGCAGAAACCGTTACTATTTAATCTAATCCGCTGACCTTGATCTTGAATATTGACCTATAAAACAGTGTTAACTTTTCTCTTCATACAATCCACATATAAACCAAGTCTTATCTCACGTTTTCCTCAGAAGCTTAAAGTTATCGAGCGGAAACCATTTTCCTTTGATCTTAGCTGATGACCTTGATCTTGTACATACTAACAGCAAAGCCATTCTATATCTTCACACCAAGTAACCTTATAAGTTTCATCTTGAAAACTTTTTCTTAAGTTATTTAGCTAAAACCAATTATTTCAACGCCCGCCTAGTCGCCTGCGGAACAACATACCACAGTCTTTTACTCCTTTTCTTTAGAACGTAGTTAATAAATACTGGAACAGTAAAAGTATATATTCTGAAACATGCCATGAAAAGCAGTAAATGTAAAATAAGATAAACTTGCATGTGTTTTTAAGGCTTCGTGGAAGGACAATCGTATTTTCAATCCACCAACCTAGGTTCAATATATTTCGTTTGTTCGACCACCTAACAGTGATGTCAATGGGCGAATTCGTGTATCATGGACCCTCACTTGAATGCCAGCAGTTCTTCCAAGCTGCAGGTTAGGTATCTGAGGTTTTCAAAGTGAACAAATATAATATATATAATCAATTCAGATGTAAAACAGATCATTATAATATTTCTACTTTTGGTGCCATTTTTCGATCGATTGTCAAATAATCGATCCAATGTTATTAAGGGCACCAAGCTTATTACAGATCACCTATCTACAGCCAGAATTTTCTTCCTACCACCAAAACAAATAGTTCTATCGATTCAAACATTTAAAATAACATATTCGTACTTAGAAGTTCATTGATTATTTCGCAATAAAGACATTACCTAATTCAATATCTTTCTAACTTCGTGAAATTATAACTCATGCTTTCAAAATCAACTGATTTCTGCAATATCAAAGCACTTTTATCAAAAATTCAATGAAAACTCATACTGAGATTGGTACTATTTTCAACACGAATGTATGGTTAAAAGGCGGTCATATGATTGTAACTAACTAGAAAATCGGGCTTGGAGCTTCAGAAGTTTTCACTTCTTAAACGAGATTACACAGAATAAAAATCGTGTGTGACAAGAGATATTTTAAAAATGTGGATTCAAAGAAGATCGATCCATCAGTTTTTGAAACTTTGATCTTGTTATTGGATCACGACGATTCTTGTGTCATCTACAATATAGCGATGATGATGTAAAGTAGGAAACTAATAAAATGGAAACCAATGTGGTCTATTTAAACATTTTACATTGATAGCCAGTCATCATTTTTTATTTTGTCTAGGTTATTTCTGTCAAGAGTTCAATAACCCCCCTGACTTTTTCCTTGATGTTCTCAGTGGAGAATCAGGGACCGATTCTTCCAGGACAAAACAAGATATCAACACAGCAAGTAAGTATATGTGTCTCTAGCTTTAGAAGCCTGTGAAATATTTGAGCGACCGAATACCGTTACAATTCTGTACATTTTTCAATGTATCTTGTAGATGAGTGGTGTAGACGGTGTTGTTTCTGATGCACACTGACACACTGTTGTTTTTATCATCCAGAACTGTATTTTTGTAGGATTAGATGTACACAAAAAATTGGTTGCGTCTTATAAACAATCACAGTGGAACAAAAGGTAAGAATTTACATTCACATTTAATGTTTTCCTTTTTTGGTACGAGAGAATTCGTGGATCAAAATTTCTGTAAATGAAACACTAAGGAAATAAATGTTAAATAGTATTGCACTGCACTGTCGTGTATAATTATTACTCTAACAGTTATTGTTGTTGTAATAATATTAAACTTTCATTAACGGGACAACAATACAAACTTAAGTAATTAGCAGAGATAAACAGCCGCAAACATTCGTAACTTACAGCTTGATGCACATGAAGAACGTTTTGCTCCATGTACCATTTCTAAAACCATATATCATACCTCGTCTTTAACTCGAGAGTGGATCTAGAAAAAAATACCCTACTATTGAGATATTTTGCTCAATGTGTGCTTGATTTAGTTTGCTAAACGCCTTCTTCAATGTCGTATTATACATACTTTGAGTACTTAAACACTGTTTTTTCTTCCTTTACTTAATGTAAATATCAGGTCAAGTAAGTCAGCTAACACGTCAACTTATTTCAAGGACCGCTTTTTCGTAAAATGCATATACATAATGTGTACTAAAGTTGATCTTTACAAAACATTCTTTTTCATTTACAGCTCATTTTTCAAAAAAACTAATGTTGTTTTAACTTTAAATGTAACTCATAAATATATCAATATCTGCCCTGTTTCTTTACCGTATCTTTATGTTTTCATCAATTTGTTCATACGAATAACTTATGTGTTCCTAACATATTGTTGTCTCCAGTATTACGAGTACATTGTCAGAGGCGCTGCAAGAACACAACAAAGAAGGTGGAGCACGAACTTTACCTGCAGTCAAGTATGCGACTGGACCAGTCGTTCAAGTATGTTCTTTTGTGTTTAGGTATACTGTTTGTTTCCCTTCCAAGTAAACTGAAATATTTCTTTTTGTAGCATATGAATAAGGTAATTTTACACTATTACCTTTTTAATTTTAACAACAAAGATTGGCAAAACCAGAAAAACACCACTTTCACCAACAGAATCAGAACACCACTAGTACCACTATCAGTACTGCAATCATTTGTACCACTTCTACAACCACCACTTTGACTTGTACAACCACTAGTCTCACTATTAGTACGACCTACACTTGTACCAATACTAGTACCAACATCACAACTTGTAATATCACTAGAACCACTACTTGCACAACACCACTGCTTGTATCATCACTGCCACCAAAACCACACTACCACCAGCTTACTGCTTCCACTTCAACAATTTCTGCCACCACGATAACAATTGTCTCTAATACCATGAATACCTATAGTACCACCACCACTGACAAAACTACTCCTACCACCACCACTACCATACTATTACCATTATTATGACTTAGATTAGAGTTAACAATCAGCTTACAAAAGGAAATAGGGTTCGATTCTATGTATGTCATTATCATAACAAAAGGTATTGCAAACTTTACAATGTATTTCTATTTCATCACATTTTTTCCATTTTAGTTTATGTATTGTGGACAAAGAAATCTTAGAAATATTTTCCGGAACCCTGCGACAGTAGCAATGCTAGTAAGTATATTTATAATGTTAAAAATATAAATGTCACAATATGTAAGACTTAGTTGAAGTGTAAAAGGTCTTTTAACAGGGTTTTACACTTTTTTTATTGCTCTGTTACTTATAGGAAAGAACTTGTTTACAGACAAAAAAACCCACTGAGTGATTGGCTTAAATTATGGTCACGAAAAAAGATGTGAATTAATCGAAACAAAAGAGATACATTTTAACTCATATTAACTCATTTAGTCCATGTTGGTAAAATATTATTTAAACGAAAAATAACTGTTTAGTTCGTGTTGGTGTAACATGATAATTATTATGTAAACGAAAAAATGACTGTTTAGTTCATGCTGATTTGACATAATATTACATAAACGAGCAGTTTTGAGAATGGTTCTTATTGATAAAGAATCATGTCATGTGACAGAAGTTTATGGATTTATTAATGGTAAAAAAGAAAAAAAAAATATGTTAAACGGGCACTGATTAAGTAAATCCATTTTAAGAGGACGATCGTTTAAATTGTGTAAAGGAAGAATTAATTCATGTGAAGTAAGTGTTATTTTCAGTTCTTTGTTCGTGTTATTCTCGGGCTTATGGTTGGTGCGCTATATTGGAATATAGATGACTCCTGCAGATTTGGTCTTCAGAACAGGTGAGAAGCAAAAATCAAATAAACCTATGAATTGAAAAAAGTGCTACGTTTAAAAGACTATTTGTACAAAAACAAAATGCGCAATGTTTTCTGTGTAGGTTTTTCTTTATAAAAAAACTTGACTGCATTCCTGAAAACCATAGGAACGGTCTTCATTTTTACAACATTTCAATATTTTGTCAGTTACTAATACATGTTTCTGTGATGAACTTTACATGTATCTTTTCCAGGGTTGGAGCGTTTTTCCTTCTCACTATGCAGATGGTGTTTTCAAATCTTAGTACCGTTCAGCTCTTCTTGAACAACAGAATCATGTTTATGTAATCATTTTATCTTTTAATTATTGTTTAACTATGTTGATTCTGTTCTTCCTGTTGTAATGCCCCCCATCGAAGATGAGGGGGCATATAGTTTTGCAAATGTCGGTCGGTCGGTCGTTCGGTCGTTCGGTCGGTCGGTCCGTCGGTAGACACTTGGTTTCAGATCAAAAACTAGAGAACGTTTTGACCTAAGTTCACCAAACTTCGTATGCTGGTTGGCCATCGCAAGTAAATGACCCCTATTGATTTTGAGATCATTAGAGCAAAGGTCAAGCTCACAGGGACCTTCATCGTAAAAACGGTTTCCGAGCAATAACTAGAGAATGTTTTGACCTATATTCACCAAACTTGGTATGCTGGTTGGACATTACCAGTAGATGATTCCTATTGACTTTGAGGTCACTAGGTCAAAGGTCAAGATCACAGAGACTTTCATCCTAAAAACGGTTTCCGATCAATAACTAGAAAACACTTTGACCTAAGTTCACGAAACTTGGTATGCTGGTTAGTCATCACCAGTAGATGACTCCTGTTGATTTTCAGGTCATTAGGTCAAAGGTCTAGCTCACAGGGACCTTTATCCTAAAAAAAGTTTCCGATCAATAACTAGAGAATGCTTTGATCTAGGTTCACCAAACTTGGTAGGCTGGTTGGTCATCACCAGTAGATGACCCCTGTTGACTTTGAGGTAATTACATCAAAGGTCAAGATCACAGAGACTTTCATCCTAAAAACGGTTTCCGATCAATAACTAGAGAACACTTTGACATAAGTTCACGAAACTTGGTACGCTGGTTGGTCATCACCAGTAAATAACCCCTATTGATCTTGAGGTCATTAGGTCAAAGGCCAAGCCCACAGGGACCTGTATCCTAAATACAGTTTCCGAATGCTTTGACCTAGGTTCACTTAATTTGTTACGCTGGTTGGTCATCAGCAGTAGATGACCCCTATTGATTTTGAGGTCATTAGGTCAAAAGTCAAGCTCACAGGGACCTTTATCCTAAAAACGGTTTCCGATCAATAACTACAGAACGCTTTGACCTAGGTTTACTAAAGTTGGTATGCTGGTTGGTCATCAGCAGTAGTTGCCCCCTGTAGACTTTGAGGTCATTAGGTCAAAGGTCAATATCACAGAGACTTTCATCCTAAAAATGGTTTCCGATCAATAACTAGAGAACGCTTTTACCTAGGTTCACCAAACTTGGTGTGCTGGTTGGTCATCACCAGAAAATGACCCATACTGATTTTAAGGTCATTATGTCAAAGGTCTAGCTCACAGGGACCTTCATCTTAAAAACGGTTCCGATCAATAACTAGAGAAGCTTTGACCTAGGTTCACCAAACTTGATATGCTGGTTAGACATCACAAGTAGATGACCCCTGTTGACTTTGATGTCATTAGGTCAAAGGTCAAGATCACAGAGACTTAAATCCTAAAAGCGGTTTTTGATCAATAACTAGAGAACGCTTTGACCTAGGTTCACGAAACATGGTATGCTGGTTGGTCATCACCAGTAGATGACCCTCTATTGATTTTAAGGTCATTTGGTCAAAGGTAAAGCTCAAAGACTTTCATCCTTAAAAACGGTTTCCGATTAATAATTATCGAATGCTTTGACCTATTATACCAAACTTGGTATGCTGGTTGGTCATCACCAGTAGATTACACCTATTGATTTTGAGGTCATTAGGTCAAAGATCAAGGCCACATGGACCTTGATCCCAAAAGCGGTTTCTGATCAATTACTAGAGAACGCTTGGCCCAACCACAAGCAATTAGGTGCTGCGGGGGGCATTTATGTTTTACAAACATTTCTTGTTATTTATTGCTCTCGTAGAAGAATCGGTGAAGTTAGCAAGTTTTAATTTGTATCAGCTATATCAGAAATATTGTCTGCATATGGAATCAGGGAATCTTTTTATAAGCAGTTTCTATGACTACTTGATTAACACAAGGCAATTGATGTAACGTAACTCAAATGCAGTTTTCAACTTTCAACGTTTTAACATAAATGCAAAGCCAAATCAGGTGAGATAATTTTTCTAGTTTAAGTGTCATCTGCACTGAAACGACACATCTCGAGCTCATGAATCATTTTATCTACTTTTTATATCTTTACAAATTCCTATTTCGCTTTTGATGGCTGCTCAACAACTACTGTACTCACAGAAAAGAAGGATGGTATTAAAGATGTTTCAATGAGCAGAAACATAATACTGTAACATACAGACACTCATCACATCCTATATTAGTCTCTGTTAAATACAAAAAAATAATAATTCGTGTTTTACATTTTCAATTGCAGCCACGAGAATTCTGGTGGTTTCTACAGGACGTCGTCTTTCTTTTTATCCTCGGTACTTTGTGATGTCTTCTTGATGAGATTTTTACCTGTTGCGATCAACACACCTGTCGTATACTTTATGTTGGGTAAGTACTTACTAATATTTTGCCTACGATTCGTCTCCTAGTCTTGTTATTCTGACTAGCAAATGAAAAACTTTAACACTGGAGTTCTATAAGCTGGTATGTAAGGACCATGTTTTAGAATTCTTGTATTATCACAAGCCCTTAAGCATTAACAGTCCTAATGTGTTGTAAACTTTTGACTTAATTTACTGGTAAAAAGTGGAGTTGAGAGAGTTCTTTCTACTACTACTGTCACTTCTTACCACCACCAATAATAAACTCGACGAAGGTATTTTTAAACATGACTTCAAAAAGATATAATTTAATGGAAGGGTTACTTCCACAGTAAAGCGTAGTATTTTCTATCTTTTTCTTTCAGGTCTGACTGCGGATTTTAGGGATTTTATTGCATTTTTCTGTGCCTTGCTTTTCGCATCTATCGCAGCGACCGCCGTCGGATTCTTTATAAGCGCCATAGTAAGAGTGTCGTCCGTGGCAAACCTTCTTGTCACCGTAGTGTTTATTGTGTTCATGGTAAGCAAACGTTTCGAAAATAGGCATAAAGGTTCGGACATCGGTTCGAATTAAGGCATTTAAAACAAGGTTAGATTCCGTCATTGTCAAAAGCACTGACCAAGATTTAATGAAAGTTGCCTTTCACAGTTTTATATGTGTTTCAACTATTTGTTTCTATAACCAATGTAAATAGGCCCGTCTCAGTGATTGCTCAGGGCATTTTCACTTCAACCTTATCATACTGGTAAATCACAACAACATTTTAGATCTAGACTTAGTCTTACAGGACCCAATTTCTTATCATCTTTTATAATATATATATTTCAGCATTGTGACTCGAACTTCTAGATTGTGACGTGGAAATAAGTTTATGTGAGTTTAAAGAAGTCAAATCTATATTAAAATTAGTCTAAACAAATCATTTACTAACATCTGCTTTATTTTTTCAGATATTCAGTGGATTGTTGGTGAATTTAGAATCAATATCATCATTTCTGCATTGGATTAAATACATAAGTATACTTCGATATTGCATGACGGTATATACTACTAGAATAATTTATCATTTACAATGTTAAAAGCCTACTCAAAAAATATTTTCGAAGACAATGGTAATTTTTAAATATATGTGAGAAATTAGCAGTGAACACTGACTTATGCACTAACATTACAGTTTATATAGTAAAACTTGTGTCCTGCTGGAATGCACTGCTGGCAGAGCAACCTAGCAGGGCATTTCGAAATATAGTGAAAATAAATGCCCTGCTGGAATGCCCTGCTGGCAGAGTAACCTAGCAGGGCATTACAAAAAAGATTAAAATCAAACACCTGCTGGAATGCCCTGCTGGCAGAGCAACCTAGAAGTGCAGTACAAAAGATAAGATCATATCCCTGCTGGAACGGCCTGCAAGCAGAGCAACCTGGCAGGGCATTCCGAAATATAGTGTAAAATTAATGCCCTGCTGGAATGACCTGTTGGCAGAGCAACCTAGCAAGGTTCCGAGATAAACTGTAAAATCAATGCCCTGCTGGAATGCACTGCTGGCAAAGCAACCTATCTGGGCATTACAAAATAAAGAATAAAATCAACGTTCTGCTGGAATGCCCTACTAGCAGAGCAACCTAGCTGGGCATTACAAAATAAAGAATAAAGTCAATGCCCTTCCAAGAATGCCCTGCTGGCAGAGAAACCTAGAAGGGCAGTACAAAAAATAAGTTCCTATCCCTGCTGGAACGGCCTGCAAGCAGAGCAACCTGGCAGGGCATTCCGAAATATAGTGTAAAATTAATGCCCTGTTGGAATGACCTGTTGGCAGAGCAACCTAACAAGGTTCCGAGATAAATTGTAAAATCAATGCCCTGCTGGAATGCACTGCTGGCGGAGCAACCTGACAGGTCATTCCAAAATATAGTTTAAAATCAGTGCCCTGCTGAAATGCCCTACTAGCAAAGCAACCTGGCATGGCATTACAAAATAAAGAATGAAATCAACGCACTGCTAGCAGAAACACCTAGCAGGGCATTACGAAATAAAGAATGAAATCAATACCTTGCTGTAATGCCCTGCTGAAAGAGCAACCTGGCAGGGATTCCGAAATACATTGTAAAGTCAATGCCCTGCTGGAATGCCTTGCAGGTAGAGCAACCTGTCAGGGCATTTCGAAATAACATGTATTTTAAATCAATAAATGTAAAGTATCAATTTATATTAGACATATATACTGAAGACACTTTAGATAGAGAAAACTGCAAATGAAACTGCGTTTTTGCATTAGACCTACGAATTACTTAACAACTCAAAGTAATATCAAGAAAAAATATTCAGTAAGTCTTTCAGCTTTGATTCTTTTCTGTCATTTTCTCAGTGTGACTACAATCTCTGTCACTTTCTCAGTGTAACTACAATCCCATTATTCAAAGCAAATTTATATTGTTTTCTTACATTCTTTTTCAATTGATTTTAAAATATTTTGAGCCTAAATGGATCGCAAAACACACCAATTTAAGCATGGTTCTCTCGAGACAACAAGCACAATGTATTTAGGAAAAAGTAACAAACTTTAATTGTTGGTGAGACTTGTATGTTTGCACTAATGGCTTTATTTTGACTTTGCCTAAAGACACAGATGCCGCATTAAATAATTCTGCTGTGCTTGCTGGAAAACCGAAGTCTAGTCTAAAAGCCTGAAAAAGCTGTTTAGAACTTTTTTTGCTATCTTGTGCTTTTCAGGCGTTAAGCATCAATGGGTTGAAGGACATGGAATTCAAGAAATACGATTCTAATACCACTTGGTAATTGTTTCAATATTATGAAATATAAATTAATAGCAACAAAAAAGTTAATTAAACAAGAGGGCCATGATGGCCGTGGATCGCTCACCTGAATACTTTGGCTTTAGTTATACTGTTTAGCAAACATCAGAAACAAAATTACCGTTTCTGAAATAAAGGGAAAGGGCCACTTTGACCCCAGCGACATTACTTGGACAATATAGCTCTACATAAAAAATATCTAAGCTTTTGGGCATACAGTTTCAGACAACTAGATTTTTAAAGTTTTTCCTACACAAACTTAATGTAAAACAAATGACACCTGGGCAGGGTAAAATTTCACACTAGTGAAATACATTGTAATTAGAACAAATCTTTGTGGAGGTTAACTATAAATGCTACTTACCAAATATCTAAGGTCTAGTGATAACAGTTTCTCATAAGAAAATTTTCAAATTTTCAATATTTTACTCAAATAGGTCCCCCGTGTCAGGGCCAATTTTGACCCAAGCGAGATAATTTCAACAAACTTCATGGAGGTCCACTGGACAATCCAACATAAAATATATCAAAGTTCTAAGAGATACAGCGTAAGACAAGAAGAATTTTACAATCTTCCATATTTATAAGTCTTTCTTAAATAAAATGACTCCCCGGGACAGGGCCATATATAAACCAAAAGAAATAATTTGAACAATCTTGCAGAGGATCTAGATGATGCTCCATGCAGAATATCTTAGGTCTTAAGCTTACGGTATCTCACACGAAGATTTTACAAGATCGTTTACATAAATAGAACCCAAGGGCGGGGCCAATATGACCCATGAGCATAATTTGAACAAGCTTGGTAGAGGACCTTTAGCTGATGACCAATGCAAAATATCTAAGCTCTAGGTGTAGAAGATGTTTTCTCTTCCGTATATAAGCCTACATAAATTCAAGTGACCCCCGAGCAGAGCCAATTTTGACCCAAGGGACATAGTTTGAGCAAACTTTGTAGAAGACCTTAAGCTTATGCCCATAAAAATATCTAAGTTCTAGGCCTTCAAACGAGGAGATTTTTTCAAAGACTTCCTTATATCAGTCTATGTAAAATCAAATGACGCCAGAGCAGAGCCAATATTGATCCCAGGGGCATATTTTGAACAACCTTGGTAGAAGACCTATAGCTTGTGCTCAGTGCAAAACATCTAAGCGCTAGGCATTGTGGTTTCAGTCATGAAGATTCTTTAAGTCTTCCCTATATGAGCCTATGTAAAATCAAGTGACCCCCGGGGTAGGGCTATAAATGACCCAAGGGGCATTTTTTTAAACAATCTTAGTAGAGGACCTCAAGATGATGCTCCATGCAAAAAATCCTAGGTCTAAAACTTACTGTATCTCATAAGAATATTTCAAAGATTCAATCTTTTAATAAGCCTGTGTAAAATCAAGTGACCCCGAAACTGGACCATGAAAAGCTCCAGGGGGATAATTTGAACAATATTGATAGAGGACCTCTTGCTGATTCTCCATGCAAAAAAACTTAGCCCTTGGCTTTGTCGTTTCAGACAAGATTTTTTTAAAGGTTTTCCCTGTAAAAGGTTGTTTTTATAGATTTAGTGACTCCCGGGATGTGGCAAATTTTGACCCAAGCGGCATAATCTGAACAAACTTGGTAGAGGACCTCTAGCTGATGCTCCATGCAAAATATCTAAGCACCGCACGATGCACGCCGACGTACACCGGACAATCAATGATCCCAAAAGCTCACCCTTTAGCACTTCGTACTCAGCTGGGCTAAAATCTAAATATTACTGATCTGCGCTCTTCTTTTTTCGGACATTTTCTTTGTAACATCTATATCTAATTCCAAATTGAAAACAAACATTTTGATGATACTTGTCATTTATCTATTTCTTTTAATCTTAAAGACTTTTTTCAGAAAATAGAACATAAGCCTTCATCTATAACATTTCACTGATGGTTTCTTTTATCATTTTGCAGTATTTCAGGAAATGAGTACTTACAAAACCAAGGAATTGAGTTTGAGATCAACTGGGATATCTGGAAAAATTACATTGCCCTTATTCTAATCACCACTGGATTCCTTGTGTTAACCTACCTTAGGCTTAGGTTTATGAACAAACTTAAGTAGGCCTATGTAGGTATTTTAACCTTTGTTTTGGACATCAAAACCATTATTAATATGATATGCAATTCGTTTTAGTGTAGATTGTGAAAGAAAACAACAACAACTAACTAAGATAATGTTTTTCATTTTTTGTAACTTTGAACGGGTGAATGGGGTTGTCAATGTTTCTGCCTTGTTTTTAACAATTCAGTGTTTGAAAAAAACAATATTTTACACGTACTGAAATGTTGATTTTTTTAAAATTGAGTTTCAGAAAATAAAAAAAAAGACGATTTGCACGTTAATAATTGTGTTAGGACTAAAAAAAACAATACAGAATTTTTCTAAGGCTATACCTATACAAACATGACGCAGCAGTCAAAGCTGTGACTACCCGAATAAACAAAAGTAATATAAAAATCAAAACATCTCTATGCAGTCTGTCTATATTAACATTTCTGGATTTATATTGCATAATTCTTATAGAAAATTCCAACATCGAAGAGCCAAAAGATGCAGTGAAGATGTAGCGCTGTATTACTGAGAACATCGTGTACTTTTATTTAATCGTAATAGATATCAGCTAGAACCTAATGTGGCGTGGCAGCTTTTTGACTCCTTTGTTGGATCTATATCAAATTATGCTTCTGAAATATGGGGCTTTACTTAAGCGAAAGAAATTGTAAAAAAATATTGAATGTAAAAATTAATTCATGTAATGCTGCTGTATATGGTGAACTTGCCCTTTATCCTTTGTATATTTCAAGATATGTTCAAATTTTAAGGTTTTGGGTTAAATCGCTTGAGACTGATAATATATATTATCATTCTTTACGAAGATTATAACATTTCTGTATATGACTGTAATAATGTTATGTAATTATGGTTTCAACAATGTTTGGGATTATCCAGATTCTGAATATCTTCCCATTCTTTGCATGTACAAAATGGTAGATACTTTATGAATAGAATTGTTAGAAGTGAAAGATATTGTGTTTATTGTGATTTATGTGACGAAGAGGACGAATATTATCAAATTTTAATTTGTCCTTGTTATACTGATATAAGAAAAAAATATATCAAACGATATTATTATACCAGACAAAGTATGTTTAAATTTGTTAATATGCTGAAATCTAAGAAACAGAGGGATAGATTCGTACAGTAAGAACACTTCCTTGATAGTTAACCATTAAAACAGAAATGTATTGTTAATTGTATGCTTATATATAAAAGCTGCTTTGTTATATAGAACTTCCTTAGATAAGGTACATGCATTATAATTATACTAATAATAATTCATCCTCTATTATAGTGTATGTGTATGAAAACATGTTTAAACCTGATCATTGTGATTTCTGTATGTATTTCTTAATTTGGTAAATTTGATTTTTTAATTGTATGACGATGTAGACTTGTACGAGTCAAATAAAACATTTGTTCTGTTCTGTTCTTATACTCGTTTATTGTCGGTCAATAAGGAAGGTTTTGGCAAATAAAAATAATGCTTATATATGTTATATTGATGTTGTCTCTTATCATTCAGATCTGAATGTCGTTGTACGTTGCCTTCAATTTTTTTATTATTTGAATGGATTGTTATGAAAAATAATAAAGAGAGTTTGACATTTGAAACAGGTATCCAGGTATTGCAGACAATACCAATGGAAGTCTTGTTAAACATTTAGAAAGATAGGCAAATACGTCGATAAAGAGCACATCTCAATGAAGTATAAGCTTAAATCTAGAGTTATCCATTTTCTTTAAAACTTATTTCCAAATGTCAATGAGTCAGTCGAAAATTCTAAATACAACCGGCAAACTATATGCATTAATATTAATCTTTCTACAGAGGGTTGTTTTGGGTAGATAGCCATTTATTCTAAATGAACCCATTCCAAGTGTCTAAATGCCTAAAGACAAAACTAGCGGGCCATGGTGGCCCTAAATCACTCGCCTGAGTCCCATTACTCAAGAGCCATAACTCTGGAACCTATAATGGGTTCAGGTTGGTTCAGGAGAAAAAAGGAGATCTATTGTTAAAATATGTTTTGTGAAAGTTTGGTTGAAACAGATATAATGCGATTATAACATTATGGCGTAAGGCAGAAAAAATCTATTTTTATCCTCTGAGACCTAAAACTTAATCCATGACACTTCAAACTCTACTCAGTGGTAAAGGTCCCAGCAGGGTACTTACATACCCAGTATCAGGGATATAAGTCAATAAATGAAGAGTCCGTAACAAAAAGTAGAAAAATCTATTTTGGGCCTTGGTGACCTTGACCCTAGTGAATGGTAAAGGTTTAAGGAAAGTGCTTATAAACTTAATGTCTAACATACTGGTCAATAAATAAAGGCTCTGTGACAGACTGTTGAAAAACCTAAGCCTAGGTGACCTTGACCTTGAGCTTGTGATTTCAAACCCAACCAAAGAGTAGAGGTCCATGCAGGGAACCTACATAATAAATATCTAAGATATTGGTCAATAAATGAAGGCTCTTTGAGGTAAGGTAAAAAACATATTTTCAGCCTCAGTGATCTTGACCTATGTTAATGGCAAAGGTTCATACAAGTTGTCAATATATCAAATATCTAAAATATCGGTCAATAAATCAAAGCTCTATAACAGAAAGTAGAAAAAACTATCTTGAGCCTTGGTGACCCTGACACAGATGACCTCGAACCTCATCAAAGTGTAGAATCCATGCAAGGTACCTACATATCGAATAACAAACATACTGGTCAATAAACGAAGACTATGAAGTAAAGAAAAAAATCTATTTTTAGCCATGGTACCCTGGATCCCAGTTAAAGGAAGAGGTACATGCAAGGTGTCAATATACTAAATATCTTAAATATCAGTCAATAAATAAAGGCTCTATGACAGGAAGTAAAAACAATCTATTTTTAGCCTCAGTGACATTCACCCCATGACTTTGATCCATGCATACGTTTATGGTCCATGAAAGGAAACTACATACACAACATGTAAGATATTGGTCAATTAATGAAGGCTGCATGAGATAAAGTAGATAATCTTTTTTAAGCCTCGGTGATTTTGACCCAGTTAATGGAAGAGGTTCGTGCAAGGTGTCTATTTAACAAATATCTAAAATATCAGTCAATGAAAATAAGTCAGTAGAAAAATCTATTTTCAGCCTCAGTTACAATGACCCCCAGAGACTTAAATGCCAACCTAAGGGTATAGGTCCACGCAAGGAACCTGCAAACCAAATATGTAAGATATTGCTCAATAAATAAATGCTATATGAGGTAAAGGAGAAAATATAATTTTAGCCTCGTAGACCTTGATATAGTTAATGGCAGAGGTTCATGCAAGGTGTTTATATACCATATATCTTAAATATCAGTAAAATAAATAAAGGCTCTATGATGAAAAGTAGTAATATCTACTTTTAGCCTCAATGACAATGACCCTAGTAACAAAAGTCCCACCCAAAGGGTAGCAGTCCGTGCAAAGGAACCTTCATACCAAGTATCTAAGACATTGGTCAATGAATAAAGGCTATAAGAGGTCAAGTAAAAAATCTAATTTTAACCACGTAGACCTTGACCCAGTTAATGGTATATAAATGGTATAATATCTAAAAATATCAGTCAATAAACACTCTGAGATGAAAAGTAGATAAATCTTTTTCTAGCCTCCATGACAATGACCACAGTGACCTCAAACCCCAACCAGTAGTAGAGGATAAGATATATAAATGAAGGATCTATGAGGTAAAGAAGAAAAAATGTATTCTATAGCATCAGTGATTTTGACACAGTTAACTGTACAGGTTCATTCAAAGTGTTTATATCTAAAATATCAGTCAGTAAAGGCTCTAGGACAGAAAGTAGAAAAACTATCTTTAGCCTCAGTGACTTTGACCCTCAGATACCTCAAACCTCACCCTGTGGTAAAGGTCCATCCAAGTTAGTGGCGCGGTGTAAATTTTGAATCTAGGTTATGATTTGAACAAACTTCGTAAAGGTTTACTATGTCTCGTTGTACACCTGATATCTAAACTCAAGAGTTTGTGGTGTCTGACAAGTTAAAAAAAATCCTATGCAAGTCTACACAAAATATGCCTATTTTGACCCTTTAAGGGGTCCCTAGCTCTGTAGCCCATGACTGGATCTCGCCAGTTCACAAAAAAAAAACAAGATGTGCTGCTGGTCAATGTTTTGCATAACTTGAGTTGAAATAAATAAAAGATAAAACCATTACCATGCAGACAAGGCAAAATATGCATGTTTTGCCCTTATCAGGACTGATAACTCCGTAAAGCATGATGAAATTAGGCCGTCAAAAAAGGAACCAAAATCGACTGGTGATACAAGTTCTGTGCAAGTTTGGTTCAAATCAAATCAAAAATTGAAAGTTGTATTGTGCAGACAAAAAATTGTTGACGCACGCACGCTTGTTCGCACATAATGCACGGACATTAAACGGTCAGAACAGTTCACCACGACAAAAAAGTGGTCAGGTGAGCTAACAAGACCTGTCCGCGGACAGCACGTTTCAGTGCTGGATATTAAATTATAACCTAAGTCAAGCAAGAGGCCCAAGTGAAAAAAATGTAAGTGGGGGAGGGTACGTACCCAGCCATCTAAGATAAAAAAATTTTACCGGGGAGGGTGGGGTGGGGAAGAAAGAGGGATAGGTGGAGCTACTCATGCAAGATTTTTTGGGGGGTTGGGGGGAGCTCTGGTGGGGGTATGGGGATGGGCAATCAAGGACCTACATATTAAAAAAACCGGGGGAGGGGGGTAACAGTTGCGGTCTCATGCAGGGGGAGGGAAGTACCTAGCCATCCTATGTAAATAAATAGTTTAGTTCCAGGCTAGGGGGTTGGTGTGGGTTACTAATGCAAGATTTCTTTCTCTTTTTTGGGTAGGATGTTTGGGGGGTTATGGGGTGAGGGTTCCCATGCAAGGGGAGGGGCAGGGGGGAAGTTCCTACACATCCCATGTTAGTGAATAGTTTATTTCTAGGCTAATAAGTTTTTTTTCTTATATATAAGTTTAAGCAAAATCAAATTACCCTTGGGCTAATTTTGACCACAGGGACATGGGTACCAACAATCCATGTAGGGTTCTTGCTGGTGATCAATTATTCAAAGTTTGATGGGAATATCTTTGACTCTTTTTGAGAAATGGACATTAACAAAAAAGGTTAACCAAGAAATTCTAAGGCTAAAAAGGGCATAAGTTTGCAAAAATAAATTTGAGGGTTATCTGCTCTTTATAAATGGTGTCATATTTGATAGTGAACATGTATTTTAAATTTGAAGTAAATAGCTCTTATAGTTTCTGAGAAAATGGACCTTAACAAAAAGGTTAAGGAACGCCGAGAGGGTCATGACAGTAACCCCACTTTTTTTCGAAAAGTGGAGCTAAAAATGAACATAGTCCTTCTTTGAATTAACAATTAGTTTTCATTTTATAGCAAATGATCCACTAAAATTGATATGCAGTATGTCATCTGTTAATTGTAGGGCATGTACTGTTATTGCTATCTGCCAGATTTCAAAAGTTCGAATTAACTACTTCTTGAAGTTACTATACTTATTAGTTTATAAACACTCGGAAGGAAAATTTTTAAACTTTCTTGTATATTCTTCAAAGCTGTATCATCCTGTAAAGTGTTGTAAAGTGTTAATGTGTCGCAATATGCTTAATATGATAAATGGACCGCTAGAATTATTTCTGTTAGTACAACTCAGTTTTAACGTCCTTTTCAACAACCAACGTCATATCGGGACAGGCCCGACGGGGAATCGCACCACGTTCTTCTGATTCGAGGTCAGACGCGCTTACTACGAGGCCACCGAGGACGGGTTCTCGTCGATAAATGCTGATATTTAAAGAGGTTTATAAAATGTTATCTTAAAATCATTAATCTTGAATAATTTTGTTTTGTTTTTGATTTCAAGCAGTCATGTGACCGGTGTTATCTGTGACGTGTGCTGCTAACAATTATCAGATAGTTGAATAAGTCTCCACGAGTTGCATAAAAGGGGAAAATCATGGAAACAAACAGGAAGAAATTAAAAAATACTTCAATCACTTTGTTCACTCAACAGGTAAAATCATCTTTGACAATTTGACCAAAGCATGATTTTAATAAAAGCGGATAGCACAGCTGTTAATGAACAAAAAAAAAAGAATTACAAAAATCAATAAATGAAAAGTATTTATCTCTTTAGTTAAACTATTTGAAAATATTTAAAAATTAATTAGACGGTGAGATTTCCTAAATTGTTGAAGATTGGTAGCTTAATATATACAATTCATTCTTTCATTTTGCATTCATGTTATCTGTTTATCGTAAAAACAGTTTCAAAAGTTAACGTAGTAACCAATCAGCGAATTTTCACGCTATGGTGACGCCGACCATATTTTAATATTTATTATTTAACCTATCATTTTTTTTAATTAAAAGATGGTAACATATTCAATTTGTTTATTTCTTATTTTCTCAAGACGAAGTTTGAAAGTCTGTAATACTTTCAGAATTTATAAACCCGTTTAACCGCTTCAAACAAGATAAACATTATTTTTCTTTGGCCAACTAAAAGTTACATCCTGGTAATCGCGCGCTGAATACGATTACATCTAAGTGACTTTCAAACAACACAGAGGTATTTATGTGCAAATGTGTTTTAACAATTCAATTTAAAATTTACTAATCTACATCCTGATAATTAAATGGAGACAGAACTGGCATTGGACTCATATAAGCAGCCGGCTCGGGGTCAGATACAGAGACCTATTAGGAAAATTTATCGGGGAGTGGTTTTATATGATAAACTAAACGATGAGGTGGAGGATATTGGCAGAATGGATACACGAGAAGACGATGTTTGGGTCTGTAGCTTCCCGCGATCAGGTTTGTGGTTTTTATTACAAACTTTATATAGACCAGATTACATTTTTCTTTTTTTTTTCTTTTTTTTCTTTTTTTGGGGGGTAAAAGTAAAGTATATTGTTTTCTCATGTAGCAAGTCGCCATTTTACAAATTTCTGAGTAACCTCTTAAAGCAGTGAGAAGAAATCATTAGCAAGTAATAAAATGCTTATTTCAGCATGTGAAAAAAAATCCCTTAAGACTGGAAAATCTAAAGGCTTTGTGGTAATTCTGGTGTTTAAGTGATTTATGTGCAGATACTCTAATAAATACCATTACCTCCTCACCACAAATACAGGAATGCCTTTAGAATTTTTTTCGATTTTGGCCCGATTTTGATAAATAAGGAAGCGTTTTATAGGGAATGTCATACTTTCTGCCACGGTGTAATGTTTTGTCAGTCATATATATAGTTTTTGAGAATTTTACCAACAACGAAATGTAAGATTAACCTTACCAGCCGGGAGATTTAGTGAAATTGGAAATAGCTTTGTTTTCTATACATAGATTAAACATATAATTTCTTTTATAAAAAAAGGTCTAGCATGTTTCTTTCTTTTTTAATTTGCACATGTGTCTATAATAAACTTTTGGGACCGCAATATATTTTGGGACACATAATATATTAACTCTGACCATTATTTAGCTATTGTTACTTATAAGAAGACAGTGATGATTATGACATATATCCTTACGGAATGATTGTATTTCATAAACATGACTGATAAGCTTTTGTGTTAAAAAAGATGTAGTTAAGGGAGACAACTCCAGAAACAATGCCAGTTTAAGAAGGTAAGTTTGTCATCTTGATCAGTGACAGCTCATAATTAGATATGCAATTCAACCAACGTTCAACTGTTTAAAGAAGTCTAACATTTTTTGCGAGTTCTACTCGACGAATTCTCCTTAGAGTTTTATCAACGAAAAGCTGAGTAAGTCGCAATCAAAGTTATGAATTGAGTCTACTATTAGTGCAAGACATAAAGAATTATCTTTAACTCTTGCATTTACAGGGACAACTCTAACTCAGGAGCTTGTGTATCTGATACAGACTTTAGACTATGACACCGCCAACAGTGTCCAATTAGAAGAACGGTTCCCAGAAATTGAAATGAAAAACCAGTATCTCCCTTACTTTAAAGGTTAAAACATTTTGAATTAAATATGATTATTTATTACTCTTTGAAAGTAAAGTAAAAAAATATAAACACAATCACTTTTCAAATCATTCGTATAATCATTAATAATTATTAACTGCAAGACCTGCTGTGTTAAGTTGGCTAGAATCTTATGAAGTGTAAAACTAATTCAAGGTAATTGCATTGAATAGTGCCAATCTGAAATTTATTTATCATTTCAAAAATTATTGACTGCATCCTTCGCTTTTGATATATGTATCACATTTTCAATATACATGCAATTCATTGATATATGACCTATGGGGTCATGAATGTCATGTCAATTGATTGTTAACTGTCCATTTTACTAACAAATTTACAAAAGCTATTGCAGTCTATCTCTCTTCTCATTGATCTGTGTAGGACTGAAGTATGTGGAGCAACTGAAGTCACCAAGAATGATTAAATCTCATCTTCATTACTTTCTCCTACCAGAATCGCTTCAAACAGGAAAAGGGAAGGTGAGTTAAACATGCTTTTTTTAATGATTTGAACAGCTTTCTTCTTTACCATGTCATCGTAAACATTGAAGTCATGTGACTCTATAACCCTTAAGTATTTTCAAAGTGCGTGCATTCAGATTACATGTATATTCATTTGTCGAAATTCAAAATAATTTGTTTACAATCAGCTATACCTTTTCAGATAATATACATCTGTCGAAATCCAAAAGACGTTGCAGTGTCATACTTCCGTTTCCTAGCATGGACTGAAATGATGCACGATGCCTACAACACCATGGACACCTTCGTTGATACATTTGTGGATGGAAAATGTAATTTATATCTTGTATTAACAATATGTTTACCAATTCATTTCAACGCCCTTTATTGTGTGTTAAGGCCCCCGGTTCTTACACAGTTTATAATATCATATATGTCATACATGTACAATATATATGTGTATGTCAGATCCTTGGGATTCTATTGTATGTTACAGTGTTTGCATGTCCTTGGCCAAAACATATCCTGGGTTATTGGGAACACCGACATGAACCTCATATGCTTTTTCTACGATATGAGGACTTGATAAAGGTATGGAAAAAATCAAATTAAGATTTAACTTTAATACATAAAGACCTTTGAATTAAATAATGATTTTTCCCTGTACCTTGCCGTCTGAAATGGCTTTCAAGTTAAATGCTTACGCATTAAGAATTATCATTTCTATTTCATCACAGCGGTTTATTTTCAAATCAAACATGCTATGTAGGTGGAAGTACTATGTATATATACTATGAGAAATTGTACTGAGATAATTCATTTTCTACATCGAAGAACCTACAATATACCGGTTAGGCGGAGTTGAACTTCACCATTTCAAGAAAACCTTTCTTTAATGACACTTTCCGTAAGACAATGTTTTTTTTTCTCTGAAAAAGGCAATGTTGCTGTATATATTTTTAGGATTTACATGCAGCCATTAGGAGAATAGCAGACTTTTTGGGGCGTGTTCTTACTGAACAGGACGTAGATAAAATCGCCAGTCACTGTCATATTGATAATATGAGGAAAAATGATATGGTGAATTGGAAATATTGGGAAAAACTTAAACCCATGAACAAAGATTATGGCGGAGCATTTATAAACAAAGGTAAGACACATTTTCATCGACATTCTATAGTATAATGCTTAGTGTGAATGTACCTGGTTAACTGGAAAGTTTCATTGATCTAAATAATTCCAAGACTTTGTCCTGAGTAGTTAGAATTCACAAACACCGTTTTAACACTGACGTACTTTAAACGTAGAATAGCCTACTATTGAATTGCTGTAATGTCTGAAATTACTCTAAAATCTTATAAAAATATTGTTTTTATATACATTAGCTTAACAAAGGCGGTGAATGATATTTCAAATATTCATAAATTATCTAAGGGATTACAAATAATAAGTTCATTTTGCCAGGAAAAGCCGGTGGATGGCATGACGTGTTGACCTCAGAGCAAAGTGCCAAAATTGATACAATGCTTCAGGAATTAGAAGAATCTGGGCTGGAAATTGCAGAGACATAAGACTTAAAATCGACTGTCAGTGAAACTCTCGGTTGCAGATATATCACCTGATTAAAAATCACAACAAACATATTTTAATATCTAATTGACTACTGTTTTATTTGTGTGTGTTTTAATATTTCTCCGACAGTGACTATCTTTGTAGGCAAATTATACCCTATTTGACTAGATTATATGATTATACATTTCATTTAGCATTATGGATACAATTCTTGAAATATTTAATAAAAGATTCGTTCTTAGTCTGAATCATTGACAATATTGCAGTTCAAAATATAAATAAAGAGTTAACCGTTGGTGACACAATTTCGTTTTTATCTGTATGCATTGTGGCATTTCCAGCAGTATTAGTGAAAGAATATAATACATAGTAATATCTAAAATTTGAATATTAAGTTATTTAATTTACAAGTTATAATTTCACATTTTAATACATTTTTAAAACCCTTTTAACGACCTGCTATAGCATGGCAGAGAAATTATCAGGACAGAGACATTAACTGCTCCAAACATCAGAGGAGAAATGCATTGCATCAACTTGTAAACTTGGAAAGCGAACACAAGGTGTTCCCAAAAGCTTACCATAAGAATGTCGTGCTGATGTGAGCTAAAACAAAATTGAGGCTTAACGTGCAACTAAAACAATAGCAAATATCTAACACAATTACAGTTGCAGTGATTTTAGTTTAAACATATTTTATTGCATTAACTTTTTCACAAACATAAGTGCACGTACATTTACATATTATGTAAAAGGGTCGGGCCACAAGTTCTCACAACATTAAAATTGGCCCTTCCCCGTCCAAATTCTATGATAAACTAATCTATCTTAGAAATTTAGGGAGGGAAGGATCCAAGCTAATTCATCTTAACAAAACACACTTGCAGTGATCATGGTGATAATACAATATACGTCAAACTAATTAAAACAATAATTTCTTACCTCAAAATCGACATTTGGATGAAATGAAACTTGCAAGAACGACAACTTAATCTATCAGAGTCCAACTTCTGTCAATGTATGAACATAAACTGTTTTATTCATTCGAAACAATTGGAAACGACATCCTTAAAGCTAGTGCTTATAAAGAGTGGAAAACGCAAAACTGTGGTGTTAATGTCTCAACAGAAAAATAAACAAATAATTTGTTAACAACCAGTTTATAAAACTCTCAAAGAAAAAGACAACTGTTAATATGTGACAGTTGTTCATATAGGGATTAAGCGAAAGGTATACAAGAATTATCACTAAGAAATACCTAGGGGCTAAACATTTCCATAACAGCAAGGCTTTTCCGACCCAGTGGAAGTTCATCCAGTCTTAATGAAAGACGCCCGCTTGACTGCAAAATTCATTTCATTAAATAATCGAAAGTAATGATTGAAACATACTGAAATAATAAAATTGTTTAAGTAGGATCTGAATTCTTTTTATTTCAAGTTCATACGAATATCAATATAGTCTAGATGTAAATGTGTGTTTTGTTAAGATTTTACGTTTATGAATTAGTTTGGACCCTTCTCTCCCTAAATTTCCAAGATAGATTAGTCTATCATAGAATTTGGACGGGTCAATTAAGCATTTAAGAGGTGGTATTGAATACAGCGTAGAGACTACAGACGACAATTAGACTGTATGGATTCACCGGTTGATTGTCGTCTGCTCTGGCTGATAATAATCAAGTAAAAGAAAGAAAGAAAGAAAGTTTGATAACGTTGTCACTATGGTTTGCACTGGCAGGCAGAAAAAATAGATTCGATACTCGAGTCTTATATAATTGTATTGTTTTAGATACGTATGGACCATGACTAAATATTTTTAAATAGCTTCCTTAACAAGTAATACATATCTTTCCAGCGTTTATATTTTGAAAGGGCATTATTTTCGGATCGATCGGTACCTGGTCATAGATCAATACTGAACATGTATTATCCTTCTGTTAAGTTAAAATTGTTATGAATGCACGTTTAGGTATATATTTAAATACACGCATTCAGTGACTTTATGTATCTCCTTAGCAGATATGAATGTACATATTCAGATAAAGGATTTTTGGAAAGGATTTTCAATACTTTAAAAAGTGAAAATGTGAGTAAATTTCAATGTATATTTTCCATTTACTTGTACCGATAAATGGAAGTTGAAAACTTTAAAGATTATGTTAATTGTAAATCTGAAAGGGGCACTAGCAACACTCGTATACTGATTTATATATAAGACCATTAAGCATTTGTGTTCCACTGTATTAGTTTCCATCAGTAAAAGTCTTGTTTTAGCAATGAAGTAATCCAAAATAGATAATCACAACAAAATAAACATATAAAAGGTATGCAGCTTTGTATATTCTACGAATTCTAATAATTAACTATTATACATGCTGGCCTTTTTGTCAATTTTTAAATGACATTTATGAGTCACTTTTTTAAAGTATTTTTTTCTCAATTTAAACCTACCACTTATGAATTCCAACACATAGGCCTACTGTTGCTAGCTCAAAACTGAAATGGTTGTCATATATGGTATGTGAAACGTTGCAATATTCAATATTGCTTCATTTGTATTGTTTGATGATATCAATTTGTATCGTAAATTTTTTCGTAAGTATCTAATAATTGATACAAATAAACCGCTATAGAATAAAAATGTAAACATTGAATATTGCAACGTTTCACATGCCATTGTTGTTTTGTTTTTTTTTTTCTTCCAGAAGGTCGGGTAACAAGGCAATTGTCTGCATAAAAAATGGCGCGTAACTTGATAATGGGTTACTACTACTGTAACTCTGGTCACAGTCACAGTTCCGAGGCAGAGGTTGTTCAGTGCAATAAAATGGAAGAAGAAAAGTAAGTCTGATGACATTTAAAGGGAGGTAACTGCAAAAAAATGAACGTTATGTATATAGACTGATAAATGCAGGTAATAAAGGTAACGCGCTGGACTGGTAAACCAAGAGGTCCCGAGTTCGATCCCCCGCTTCTCCAGTAACATTACTAATTGTCTTTCGGATGAGACGTTAAACCGAGGTCCAATGTATCAGTGCTATACACTGAGCATGCAAAAGAACCAGAGGTGTCTCTAGAATGGGATGCTTTCTGTATCTTGCACTACCCCACATCATAAAATAACTAATCTCTTCAGGGGGCGTCGGTCATATGGGCAACCGGTACCGACGGTATCAAATAGATAGATAAGTATGACTGGAATGAGTCTTAGTGTAGGAATCAAGCGTCGGACAAACCCAGATGCAGTTGGTTTGAATTCCATGGTAACTTTCATTTTCTTCCTGTCTGGAAAGAGAACTGACAACAGGTCAGACAGTGGCAAAATCAGCTGGCAGCATGTAAAGATGCTGAAATAAGTTTTAGGAAAAAAATGTAAAGTTGGACTAAGCAGAAAACTGTTGTTGCTTCTGGTACCTTGCAAAACAACCAAAGATTTTCAACTTGTACTTATTAACAATGTTTTGAGTTTTCAATATCCTGACTTCATTAGAAGACTGTTGTTCTTTTAGATGTTTAATACATCCGTTTTGCTCTGTAACTGTTTTTTCCCCCTCAAATTTGAGCTGCTGTACTTTTGAAGGTACTGCAGACCAGCAGTTAATGCGTTTAACTTGGTAATCAAACTAGTTCATTTTTTTCTAGACAGAAACGTGAACACAACTTACAAAAAGATGGACTAGAACAGAGACGTCGAGAAGAAGAAAATGAAGCCAAGAGAATTCAGCTTGAAGAGAAAAGGCTAGAAATGGAAAAGTTAAAACTTGAACAAGAAAAATGGCGGGAAAAAGTAAGGCATGACGAAGAAATGGCAAAAATCGAATTGGAGAAAATGAAAATTGAAAATCACCGGTATGCTTTTAAGGTATTCAATCGATAAATTTCTAAAACTAACTTCTAAACTTTTACATCATTTTATTGAAATGGATTAATGCATAACTGTACAAAATGGATCTGGATGCATGTATTTGTCTGCAAGAGTCGCAAAGATGCCAACCGACAGTAAAACATTTTGGTTCTCACAAGTTTATGAAAAGAAAGCTTGTGTAGTGTATGAACATGGTTTGAAAAAAGGAATAAAAATTTAACACAGCTTCCATTGAACCCCAAAATCTTAGTTTTTCCTCTTCTCGATATGATAAGCTTTTTCACATAAAATCATTAAATAACAGAAATCAAGAAGAAAAAATAACAAGGGAGTTAACTCTGTAACAGAAAAATGTCGGGAAAGTAATTCAGTATAAGTAAGTGATCCTCTATTCAAATAAATTTCATTTCTTAAGTTAATACAAGTACTGGCATGTTTTTATAGCAAGCTCTTTTCTTTCATTGTAGGAATGAATCGAAAAATGTTAAATCCAGAGTATGTGCAGTTTCCTAGTGATGACACTGGTTTACGTTTCCATTATGATTCAATTGTATAGTAAATTAAACTTGTTAAAGCTACACCTGCTTAGATAAACAATGTAGCAGAACTGTATGTGATGATTTCAAAGTATTAATAATGCAAATGTGTCTATGCATGTCTTTTTCATCCAATTTTTTCATTTTATATCTTTTTTTCTTGTAGATGAATGAATAAAAAAATCGAGGCATTTTATACTTTTATGCGTTGCCATGACGTCTTACTTATTACTCACATAAACTGAAAAACAACTCCGCCTTGACACAAATCTCATTTACAAATTACATAAAAATTGTGCAAGAGGAACAAACCTTGGATAACAAATTCACAGTCAGTTGTCCAGTGAAACAAACTTGACTTGTGAGCCGGGAGTGGTGAGTTCGAACATAATTCTTAGACTCTGAGTGACAGGCTTAATTAACTAAGGTCCCATCAATCGGTTCTTTACACTTAGCACATAATTATGGGACATTGCATCTTACACTTTCTATAACAACAAAATAACAAAAATTTTCAATGAGAGGTTCGCCATATCTGCAACTAGTATCGACGATAAACAAACTAAAATATCTACATCTAATATACTCCCCCAGTAGCTTATTTTACTTGAGTACTTTATGTGAATCCTTTTTTTTCATGTTAGATGCTTAATTTAAATGTTTTTATATCCATGGGTTAGAAGGGGATTTCTTGCCTAGAAGTCGTCTGCTGGAGCAGGGCCTTAATTAAGGCCCTGGCTGGAGTGACAAACTAAGTAAGGTAGGTTCTAATTCTGGCCAAACATTATTAGCATTCAAAATAATTCATCAAAACGTAAGATCAGATCTTTCTAAAACTATCACACTGTTGGTATCTTAGACTTGCCTCTGACCTTGGCTAACACCTTTCCTCGTAAAGTTTTGGAATTTTGTTAAAAGTGCTGCCAGTTTAAAAGAAGCAAAAAACAATGCCTCATGTTGTATAGCAGTGAACATAAAACAATCTGCATTAAATGTATCAAAATTTATTTTCTTGAAATTACGGAATTGAAAGGAACGATTATTTAACACCACTCTCAAGAAGGAAAGTGTTAATTTTGCATTTTCAAACAACAGTATCTTACATAACAATGAAGCTTAACACAGTGTATATCTGCATTCTGACAACACAGAAAATCAACAGCAAAGCATAACAAAAGTGATAAGCATACATGAATTATTTAAAACTCAACAAAAATTAATAAATTATGATATAAAATCACAGCACACACATACAGCATTGCACATTTAGTAAAAAAAAATGACAATTCATTTCTCTGAAAAGGTTTATAAATTTCATAAAGAATCTAGCAAATTCTGATAAACAGAATTCTGATAATTCAGAAATTATGTTCCCATATATTGTCTTCAGAAGAACTAGTTCATAAAACTCTCTGGACTGTTCTTAAAACTATATGGTCACATTTCATTGCTATACTGAACATTGTTCTGATAAAAAAAATGTTGTGTGTGGTTTTTATTATATTATGTTAACCAATAAATATTAACTAAAGACACAGTCTTTCTTAGTGATAAAAAACCAGTCTGCTCTACTGAGTAAGCTAAATAGAACTTTATTAAATATCTGATAATTTATTATTTATAATTTTACAGTATTTTCTATAAATATTTAATTAGTTCTTACACATAAATTCCTTAAAATGTTATTAATCTCTGAAGTAAGACCAGCTTGCTATTGAGACTTCTTACGAACATGAAAGTCTGTAACAGAAATATGCAATGCATCTTAGAATACACAACCCAGAGTGGGATTCGAACTCTGATCTCCCGCATGACATGCCAACACTCTAACCACTGAGCCAACAAATCGATTCCCTGACCCAGAACAGAAATTAAGTTGTTTACCCTCAGTAGCTGCCCTTGCCATTTGGCCAAGCACTCCCCGACACAGTTGTCTGAGGTTGTATTTATATATATTATTATAGGTAGGTGTGCACTAGACCGTAACAGACTTAAGTGAAAATTAGTGTTGTATACTGTTTTACCACAGAAAAATGAAAAATATGAAACAACAGCTTACAACAGGGTTACGAGGCAGAAAAGAAAATTAAAAAATAGCACAAAGTTTCCCTGTCTATTATCACAGTACTAAAGACACATCGTAACTTCCATATTTCTTAACCGAATCTAATTTTGCATTGAAACAAGAACTTATAGAATTAAAAGCTAGCCCTGAATAAAACATATATTGAGAAACCATATCTGAATAACACCTGGAATTCAACAGAATATCAACTGGAAAATTTAAAAAATGAAGTCAAGCTCTGTGCTATCCTAATTTTTCAGCCTACATATATTTGGAATTTTTTTTAGCTGTACACATCCAAAGGTAAATTCATTTCAACAAGTTTTTCTATAAAGTCAGGTTACCAAAAATCTTATCTACAAAAACAGGGTTAGACTCTAAATTTGCTCCAAAAAAAACCCCTAGAAAACAAGACTTTTACTACACTTCTTGTTCTACTTTGAGTATTTTCACTTTACTACCAGTCATACAACAACTGAAAATTTCATGTCACTTTTTGCACTCATAATTTCAGACAAGTATTTAAACATTTTCACAAGTCATTTAAGCTAAATGTATTGTACATTGGTTTTCAGATTCTATATAAAACATTTATTTATAAAACAAGCTATTCCTTACTACAATATTTTATACAAACTTTTTTGTGTAAGCTGACTGACTTTCAAACCTTCTACACTCATTACACAACTCTTAGCTGATAAAAGCTTTCATTGAATCCTATTTTGCATTGTACCAATTCTACCAATCTGAGTTCAATTTTAATTTGATATGTGATTTAAGAAAAAAAAAAATAAATAACAAATTTAGCTCTGTAAAAAAATTGGTGCATTGTCTTGTGAGTTATATGCTTATTTTAGTGCTTATAAAAAGCAGATTGTATGTTCAGCGTGCAGGTTCCATTTATTTACAACTTAATGAGGCTATAAACTCATACATTAGGGCCAGAAAAGAGGGGAGGTTTTACAGTCTGAGTCTTGAACCATTTGATAACGATATGTATTTTGTTTGTCCCTGTTTTCAAATCACCTCTATTTATAAAATGGACTCTTCCATTATTCACTTTGGACAGATCCATTTCTCATGCATAGGGAAATACACTTAAAGCTTAGTGACTGAAAAGCCAACAGAGCAGAACATGATCATGTTGCACTGACCACAAGCAAATTATGGTCTACAATGGTCATAAAGTATAAAAAGAGTTGCTTCCCTTGTTTCTTACTCGCACTATATTCTCCATTACATTATTGTGAACAGCAGTTTTCTTTGGTCTTCAAATGTGTATTATTCAGAAATAAAGTTTACATGTAGATATATTAACCAACCAACAAATTCTGAAGCACACACATTTTGATATTCATACTAAGATAAGAAATATTTACAGCAAATTTTTCTTGAATAGTGGAGTCAGAAGTTTTGACTTAAAAGCATGATGAAAAATAGAAACTATTTTTAGCTAGTAAGAATTAATCCTAAGATATAAGTGAAGACCGGTACATAACTTGTGCTATCACCGAATTCAGCAATATAACACCCCAACTTCAATCCCAAGTGAGGAAAAACATAGAAGCTTCTCACACACAGTTTCATTGTATGGCAACATTCCAAATTCATGTTATTGCTCAGAACTGTTTTTCTATTGTTATTAACAGTGACCTTTACCTTGATTGCAGATATCCAAAATGCAATTCCAAGCCGAACTGTATACAAGCTACTTACACACTAAGTTTCATTGCTGTAAGACATTCCAAAAGTAGTTATTGATAGGAAAATAGTCTTCCATTTTTAGTAACAGTGTCCTTGACCTTGAATGCAAACACCCAAAATACCATCCCACAGATATAAGTAACCTTGTCATCAAGAATCATATAATGTACAGCTAACAGTACTCTTTCTATCATCTCTTATACATAAATATAATTCATATACAACTTTAAGTTTTTTCAATGCTTTATCTCTTGAAAGTCAGAAAAAAATAACTTTAATGTGAAATTAAATGAGATATTGCTGTAAGGGGTTACCATACCAAAAGAAAAAAAAAGCATTAAATCTGATTAATAAGAAATGCAACAGTTAAAGTTCAGAGATAAAACAACAAATGAATAAAAATCACAGACCAAGGGGTTGAATGAGGACCACTACATGCACATACAGACAACAAACAACAGTGATAGAAAACTGGACTAGTGATCTGGAGGTCACTGGTCTAAGTCCCACTAGAGCTGAGAATCTCCAATATCTTTTCCATATTCCATGCTATTAGATTCTTTGAAACTAGGAAGCAGTCCTTAAGCAGAATTATACATTTAGTTGTAAGGATTGTTCCCAAAGTAATGCAAGTTTAAACGAAACAAAGCAACAACAAAGGACTACTGACTTGTCCAACTGTGATAAATAATGAAGCTGCAATTAGCAAATAATTATCTGTCACACAACTACACATGTAGTACATTAAATGTGCAGCTTTGTTTTTTCAGGTGTCACTGTCAGCTAATTTGATGAAAATGTGAATAAATGGTTACTCTAAATGAATGATATTTAACATTGTTCATACTGGTTTATTTTTAGCTTGACTTGTTATAACCAATGAGAAGGAAGGAACAAATTTTCTACAGGAGCAACAGTAACTTATGAACTTGAACCCAGCTTCCTGTGGCAGCTTTGATAAAGCTAGGTACAGCATCTTTACCTACAATGCAACTACAGCTATAATGCTAAATCTCTTTAAGAGCCCTTGCTAAGACAGACAGATTTTTTTCAATTATCATAAAAGCAACTGCAGGCAGTCAAATTAAAAACAACAGTGTAGTTCCAATATCTCACAGGAAGTGATTTCGAACCAGTGTTGCTTCTTCATAGTTGGTGCCCTTTAGAAAAAGAGAGGACGAAGACAGAGGGGTTGATTAACACCCAATCAAGTTCCAAGGCATATTACTCTGCACTGTTGTCTCATAAACCAGACCATTCATATAAAACACATTTTAAACAACCAAAAAATTTCTGTACAATTTTCAGAGATGTCCGAATCCAGAACTTTTCACAACAGACTGTTAAACCAATCAATGGCCATTGCTTTAAATGATACAACCGAACCCCCTTTTTTTTACCACAGGTACAAAACCAATGTCTAGTCATCAAATTCACCATCATCACTGTCACTCTCTGGTGAACTTTCCCTAGTAAACACACTTATTCTATTCAAACTTTCAACTAGTAATTTCATGTGGTCCTCAGAAGGTGAAGTAAGTTGCTTCCCTTGATCTGGTCTAGAACTCTCTTCAACTTGCCTTTCTGACAGAGGACGTAACTTCACGCCTTTCTTTATAAGGTTTACCATTTCTGCCATTGGGTCAGCTGAGGCTGCTGTAAAAATTAACAATATCAATTAGTATTATACTGGACTTCATCGCACTGATTTTATATTAATTGTTCAGTTGACATCACACTACACAAGTACATGTTTAGAAAATAAGATATTCGGCAGAAATGTGTCCACAGGACACCAATGCCCCCACCAGCAATTAACAATCAATCTTGAACATGAAGTAATAATGGGTCTTATTTGAAACTAGAGCTCTGCGAGTCAGACGTGCCGCCTGACGATAGCATACCAGTTATTTAACTTTTTTCTATGGAATTGGGAATTCATAGGCCCCAGAAAAGAATTAAGTATGAAATATGCGAAAGAGAGTTATGATTCTTTGGCACTGCACCTCTCTACAGTGAGAGCTATTCACCTATGAAGTTTCAAGTTAACATCTTCAATACCTTTCAAGTTATGCCCCGGACAAGAATTAAGTTTGAAAAATTACAACGGGCAATAACTCAAAAACTGTGAAAAACAGAGTTATGGTTGTTGGGCAATGGACCTCCTCACAATGAGATCTATTCACCTATGAAGTTTCAAGTTGATATCTTCATTACCTTTAGAGTTATGCCCTGAACAAGAATTAAGTATGAAAAATTACTAAGGGCAATAAGTAAAAAATTATGTAAGTTATGGTTCTTTGGCAATGCGCCTCTCTATTCACCTATGAAGTTTCAAGTTGATACCTCCAGTACTTTTAGAGTTATGCCCGGGACAAGCAAAATGGGCCACTGACACTGCAAATAACACCTATGTGTTCCCTGACAATGGTCAGGCGACAAAATAAAAATGTTCAAGATAATGTTACATGCAGTGCATCCTTTCAACATTCCAAATAATAAGATGTCATTACATCATTCTGCTGTTAATGAGGAATACTTAAAACATCTCACAAGTAAAGACATTCTGAAACAAAAAGGAAGCATAATCTAGTATATGTATGTTCAATTTTATTTTCATTTCTGTATTAACAAGGGTTATTAGAATGACATTCAATAAGGGCTTCCACTCTATGAAGGTCGAAGGATCTGCGTCAAATGATACTAAAGTAATTGAATGGGAATGATTTTCAAATTTAAGAAGATCATGACCTTGACCTATTGACTCCCAAGACAATAGGAGTCTTTTACTCAATAAGGGCAAACACTCCATGAAGTCTGAAGGCTCCAGGTCAAATGATACTTGAGTTATTGAGCGAAACCATTATCAAATTGAAGGTAACCATGAACCTGTCCTTAGACCTATTTACTACAAAAACAATAGGGGTCTTTAACACAATAAGGGCAACAACTCTATAAAGTGTGAAAGCTGTGCACCAAATAGTACTTGAGTTATTGAGTGGAATCCATTTTTACATTGGTAACTGTGACCTTGACCTAATGACCCCAAAAGCAAATAGGGTCTTCAAAACAATAAGGGCAACCACACTATTAAGTCTGAAGGCTGTGACGTTTGATCAACTGGCCCTAAAAAAACCAGGGATCTTCTCCTCAATGAGGGGTACCACCTTATAAAGTTTGACGGCTATGGGCCAAAAGGTATTGAGTAGACCTTTGACCTACAGATTCAAAAATAATAGGGGTATGTTACTCAATAAGGGAAATCATATTATGAAGTAAGAAGGGTGTAGGTCAAATGGTAAACAAGTTAATGAAAATAAAGGACATGGTCTACTGACTGACTGACATTTCCAAAACAATATATCCCCTCTTCTTTGAAGGGGGGCATAATTAGTTAACAAAGAAATGCCAATATGAAACATTATTGAGGCTATACACTTTAAGAAAAAATATCTTTTTTTTTCATATCTTGTTGACCTAATTTCAGTGTTTTCTAATAGAAATAAGTAAGTTATCACAATTATGTCTTGTCAATATCAGTGATGGTAAACTGTTCCTGGGATAATCAGTCTAATTGATTTAAGGCTCTGGTCAAAGAAAGACTAATGCATTTTGTAAGTCAATGTTTTTTAGAGACCTTGTGGAGACTCTTATTAGAAATACAAACAAATGAAAACAATTACCTTTTGGTCTTTCAGGTCTGTCTGATGCACGTTTGAGTCCTTTTAACCCCTGTTGTATTGCATCTAAATTTGGGGTCACATCCTCCCCTCCCGATTGTTTCTTTAAATGTGACTGCAGACTACTTTCCTTTTTTTCTCCCTTTGTTCCAATCTTAAGAGTTGTTGCCACTGGTGGGGGTGGGCCTGGTGGAGGGGGTGGGGGAGGAGGGGGTGGAGGTGGAGCCACTGGTGGTGGTGGTGGGGGTGGAGGAATGTTTGAAGAATTTTCAGGAGAACTTTCAGGCTGTGATGCAGGTGAACCGCTAACATAAATAGTAACAGGAATGTCTTCAGCACCGTCTACTTTATCTCCACTTTTTGAACGAGGCTTTGGTACGGGCCTACGCTCATTTACTGTATATGTACTATTTCTGTCTTTCTGAGATTTTGCATTAGTTTTTGATCTTGTGGTGTTTTCACGTATCGTGGAAAGTTTTTTCGATGTTTGTGGCCCCACTTTAGTTCCTTTCTGACTAGGGGGCTGGTACCTTGGAGGTTTGATTGTGGCAGGTGTGGGATATTTCTATAAGGAAATAGAGACATATTATCAGAGAGAGGACTTTTTTTAAAGATAATATAAGTACAGGCAGAATAGCACTAGTACTCCATTAACATTCTGAAATTCCTTTAATTAAAACTGTAAAT
This sequence comes from Cyclina sinensis, assembly GCA_012932295.1. Taxonomy (NCBI): domain Eukaryota; kingdom Metazoa; phylum Mollusca; class Bivalvia; order Venerida; family Veneridae; genus Cyclina; species Cyclina sinensis. Next base: position 4,266,553 of record JAAONU010000017.1, on the reverse strand, counting down.
TCATGTCTTTACTAGACTTTTTATGACAAAATTTAAATATTCAAGTCTGCATCTTTCTGTGACTATTTCCATGCAAATCTGACTAGACTTGGCATAATTTTTTGAGAATAAAATGACACTGAATATCAAATGTTAGCAAGTCCTCTATGACAGAAGTTGAATAAAGTTATAGTCAGTTTCTGATATCATAAATCTGCAACCATCTACATCTTGAACAAGTATAAGAAACAAAGAGTCTTTTTTCTCACTTCAGTAAAGAGTAAAACTTTCCAAAACATGAATTTAGGGAATGAATAAAACTAGTCAAAAGTACAATCTTTTTCTAACAAATTTAATGGGTCAAAATGTAATACTTAATTTCTGGCTCATTGTCCAAGTATCTGAGAAGTCAATACACTTACCACTTTAAAGGTTTTTAACCTATCCAATGTTCTCTTCCTCTCTTCTTGAATAAAATCTTGCTTCTTCACGTGTTCTTCTTTCTGCATATCTCTTTTCTGAAATATTTAAAACTGCCACAGTTTTTTTTTTCACAAAGATTATCACCAAGTTTGGTGAAGATCAGATTAAAATTCTTTAACTCTTAGAGCTAACAAGGGTAGACTGGATAATTTTGGATAATTTGAGAGCCATATTTTTAGAGCGCCTTAGAAGATTTGACTATTTTGAATCTTGGTCGAGATATTATGCAGACAAGCTTGTTGACAACCTTTTTACTTTGACATATTCAACAAGAATGAAGTTTAAGTTCAACTGAGTAAAGATGAAAATGGTTAAAATCTTTTTAGACTGGTACTGTCATAGATTAAATTTTTAACTATACCGGAAGGTAAATTTTTCATTTATACGTTTATATACATGTAGGAAGTGAAAGAAGTCTTTTTCTTCTCCTTTCTCAACAGTCACTGTATTAGAAGAATTTTATCTTGACTGTCATACATCTTTGCCATTTTGACACTAATTTAACTTTTAATGGAAGGAATAAGGCTTTAGTAATTACATATTACACATTATCAATTACAAGAAAAACTTTGTAAAATTGTACCATTCCATATCCTACTTATTCAATGAAGAGGTTTCTCTACTTGTAAGAGTCATTTTCTGCTGTAGCAAGACAATTTTGCATTTCTAAAAAGGCTTTTTCACAGCTATTTAAATTGACGGGACACCATCTGCCAAAGACGCTTACTTAAAATGCCCAAATGCATCTCTTGGTTTATAATAGTCGACCGTTACACCACAGTAAACTACAGAAAAGCATGAAAATGAATGAGTGTATGTGTAAGTGCATATTTCTGTTATCTCTTACCAGTTGTACTGAATGGTGCTGTTTAAATTTCTCTTGTATATCCCTTTTGCTTACTTCTTTGTTCTGAATTTTGGCTTGTAAGTTTCCCTGAAAGTATAAGATATGTAAGTAAAACATCTCAGCTACATTGAATAACAAATGTTAACTTTTATTTGTTTCAATAACCTTGCTTCAAATTTTCCAGTGCAGTGTATAAAATAACTGTTATCTTTTATTCAAGATAATGTCATAGCTCTGAACCTTTGAATAACACATAATCATCAATTCATAAGAAATTTTTTATTGACAGTTCTGAAATCTCTACCAAATCTTAGTACTATGATTGGTCTATTTACATAAGAACTGACCAATCAGAGTTGTAACTACACAACTTTTATAAAATGCATTTTAACCAAGTTCACTTACTTATCTCAAGTTAAATATCTAATATGAATTAATGATTCTTCATTTCTCCAAAGGATTTTACTCTGTCAGCTTTAACCTCTGTTAAACAGACAGAGCAGATATACTTTCACTTGGAATAAAAACCAAATACACCCTACCCTCTTATTCCTAAGCTTGGCTCTCTTTGTATTTATCACCTTGAGTTTGTTTTTCAGCATTTTCAGTCGAGGGTCTGTGACCATCATTGATGGCATCTCCTCCTCCGAGCTGAGCTCTTCAACATCCTCCACGGCATCATAAAATACCACACGTTCTTCCTCTACTGTAATCACATAAATAAAATTATCATTTAAGTTACTATCTACAGATAAAGGTTCACTAAAACTTATTTTAGTTTAAGCTCATTTTGGAGGCAATCGCCAACCTGAACATGTCATCTGAGGCTAAATTCATCACTTATGAGAGAGGAAAACTGGCAACCACAAGAACCTGCAGAGACATAAGGCATGTGGTTCAGGTGTCATTACCAAGAACAAAGTCGCAAACTTCTAATATGAAAATTACAACACATTTGAGAAATACATTTGAGAAAAAATGTTCTAAGCTGTGTTACCCATGCATGCTACAAAGTAAAAATATGTTTTATAACATGTAGAAATATCATGATTCAATGTTGAAAATGATAACCAATTATTTTGCAATCTTAAATGGAATATCTGTGAAAAAGACATTTTTCATACTCTCTTTACACAGACCTTCAATATTTCTGGTAATTGCATCCTTCTGAGTTTTGGCTAACTTCTCTTCTTCCCTGAGAATGTCAAGGTGGAGGTCATATATCTTTAACTGCCATTCAAAAACTTGGTTCTCCAGTTTCTCCAATTCACCTTTGACCCCTGGTCTGTCATCCAAGCTTGCAATCTTGCATTAAAAAAAGAGATGTTTTTTGATATCGGAAAGGTAAAATTTATATATATTTTTATATAAAATATAAATATGAAAAAATGGAAGCATCACATGGGTGTTTAAATATATAATTGCCAACCAGTTTCTTTCATCACCAAGGCAATAAAAACAAATTGTTCAAAACCCTTAGCAACATGTGTACACGTTACATATATAAATATAATATAATAAAGCTGCCAATGAAGATATTTCTTTCATACAATTTTTTACCATTACCTCTTATTTAAGCAAAGCAATCAAATGAGAACAACCTTTTTTTCTTAAACTGAAAAAAATGTAAGAGTCAAAATCCTTTTATTCATCAATTTAATCTCAAAAGGTTTTAGATTTTAATCAATTCTTTTTTGTTCTGCAGCCTTTCTAAACTGGATCTGATATGAGAGCAGAAACTTAGAGACAAGACAACTTATTTTTCATGTTTTTAGGTTCTATTGTTTGTGTTGTGTCATCAAATATTTATAAAGTGCTAGTTTATTGTAGTGTCACCCCTACTGAAATGACCAGTCGTCCACACTTATGAGACACATTTACACTCTTGCACACATTTACTCTTGCACACATTAACTCTTGGACAATTTACTCTTGCACACATGTACTCTTGCATACATATACTCTTGAACACATTTACTCTTGCACACATTTACTCTTGCACACATTTACTCTTGAACACATTTACTCTTGAACACATTAACTCTTGCACACATTTACTCTTGAACACATTTAATCTTGCACATATTTACTCTTGCAAACATTTACTCTTGAACACATTTACTCTTGCACACATTTACTCTTGCACACATTTACTCTTGTACACATTTACTCTCGCACACATTTACTCTTCTACACATTTACTCTTGCACACATTTACTCTTGGACAATTTACTCTTGCACACATTTACTCTTGGACAATTTACTCTTGAACACATTTACTCTTGAACACATTTACTCTTGCACATATTTACTCTTGTACACGTTAACTCTTGCACACATTAACTCTTGGACAATTTACTCTTGCACACATGTACTCTTGCATACATATACTCTTGAACACATTTACTCTTGCATACATTTACTCTTGCACACATTTACTCTTGAACACATTTACTCTTGAACACATTAACTCTTGCACACATTTACTCTTGAACACATTTAATCTTGCACATATTTACTCTTGCACACATTTACTCTTGAACACATTTACTCTTGCACACATTTACTCTTGCACACATTTACTCTTGCACACATTTACTCTTGCACATATTTACTCTTGCACACATTAACTCTTGCACACATTTACTCCTTGATTCCTTATTCTTTATGCCATGCAGAAAGGCAATTGGTAACCAATCTTTAAGTAACTGGTAGGTCACCAACTGGCCTCGACTGGCCCCCGATGGGCCTCTAACCTTAAAAATCTCCTGCTATGTATGCAGATGACATAACTTCCAGGCAATAGAGGCACTATAAACATGAAAAGATCACTTTACAGATAAAAGTTGTCTGACAAAGTGACATGAGATTTTCCAAGTAAAGCATTATGCAACAGGATTTTGTTTACAAAATCATGGTGCTATCTATTACTGAATTTAAACATTAAAAGCCTTACCATTTCCTTCACTTTGTCTCTCTCTTGTACAGTCTTTTTCTTCTTATTGTGAAGAAACTGTAAATTTTCTAGACACAGATCTTCTTTCACTCTGAAAGAATAGAATAACTGTTTAATACTTCTTTACTACATTATAACTAGCAATAACCTATAAATAATATATAATTTATAAAACAAGAGGGCCATGATGGCTCACCTGAGTCTCACTGCTCATGTTACAAATATCATTATTGGTTTTTATAGGTGCAAGTTTGAATAAGTTTGCAATAAGTTTGAAGACTCTGGGTGTAATGGTACTCAAATTTTTTAGCAGAAATAGTTTTACTCTACAGGTCCCAGTGACTTTGACCTACAGACCCCAAAAACGATAGGGTTCTTCTAATAAAATTACCCTATAAAGTCTGAAGGTTCTGGGTGTAATGATACTCCAGTTACTGAGAAGAAATAGTTTTCACTCTACAGGTCCCTGTGACCTTGACTTTTGACCTACTGACCTCAAAAATGATTGGGTTCCTTTACTAAGTAAAGAAAATCATAATATGAAGTTTGAAGGCTCTGAGTAAAATGGTACTCCAGTTACTGAGCAGAAACAGTTTTCACTCTACAGGTCCCTGTGAACTTAACCTTTGACCTATGGACCTTAAAAACAATAGGGTTCTTCTAATACAATTATCCTATAAAGTTTGAAGGCTCTGGGTGTAATGGTACTACAGTTACTCTGCAGTAATAGTTTTCATTCTACAGGTCCCTGTGACCCTGACCTTTGACATACTAGCCCCAAAACAATATGGTCCTTCTATTAAGTTAAAGCAATCATCCTATGAAGTTTGGAGGCTCTGGGTGAAATGGTAATCCTGTTATGGAGTGGAAACGGTTTTCACTCTAGAGGTCCCTCTGACCTTGACCTTTGACCTACTGACCCAAAACACAAGAGGGTTTTTTATTACTCAATAAGGGCAATAACCCTGTGAAGGTTGAAGGCTTTGGGTCAACTGGTATTAAAGTTATTGAAAGCAAATGAAGTGTGAAAGACAGACAGACAAACAGACACCCATGGACAAGGCAAAAACAATATGTCTCCATCAGAAGGGCAGGGTTGGGGGAGACATAACAAAGAACAATTGAAGGTATAGCCCTTGGTGTTTCAGAGCAGCAGATTTTTAAAGTTTTCCCTATATAAATCCTTGTGTAAAATCAAATAACCCCCGGGTGGGGCAAGTTTTGACCCCAGGGTCATGATTTGAACAAACTTAGTAGAGGTTCATTTGACAATGCTGCACACCAAATATCTAAACTCTAGGCCTTGTAGTTTCTGACAAGAAGATTTTTTAAAACTTTTCCTATATAACTCTTTGAAAAACATGTGACCCCTGGGGCAGGGCCATTTTTGACCCAGAGGCTATGATTTGAACAAAATTGGTAGAGGTCTAGTAGACAATGCTGTACACCAAATATCTTAACTCTAGGTCTTGTGGTATCTGAAAAAAAGATTTTTAAAGTTTTTCCTATATAACTATTTGTACAACATGTGACCCCTGGGGCGGGGCCATTTTTGACCCAGGGGCTATGATTTGAAGAAACTTGGTAGAGGTCCTCTTGACAATGCTACAAACCAAATATCTAAGCTCAATGCCTTTTGGTTTCTAATTTGAAGACTTTTTAAACTTTTTCCTATATAACTCTATGAGAAACATGTAATTCCTGGGGCTGGGCCATTTTTGACCCAGGGGCCATGATTTGAACAAACTTGGTAGAGGTCCACTGGACAATGCTACACACCCAATATCTTAACTCTAGGCTTTGTGGTTTCTGACAAGAAGATTTTTTAAAGTTTTTCCTATATAACTCTATGTAAAACATGTGACCCCTGGGGCGGGGCCATTTTTGACCCAGGAGCCATGATTTGAAAAAACTTGGTAAAGGTCCACTGGACAATGCTGCACACCAAATATCTAATCTCTAGGCCTTGCGGTTTCTGACAAGAAGATTTTTTAAAGTTTTTCCTATATAACTCTATGTAAAACATGTGACCCCTGGGGCGGGGCCATTTTTGACCCAGGAGCCATGATTTGAAAAAACTTGGTAGAGGTCCACTGGACAAATTGCTACACACCAAATATCTAAACTCTAGGCCTTGTGGTATCTGAAAAGAAGATTTTTAAAGTTTTTCCTATATAACTCTATGAAAAACATGTAACCCCTGGGGCGGGGCCATTTTTGACCCAGGGGCCATGATTTGAATAAACTTGGTAGAGGTCCACTGGACAATGCTGCACACCAAATATCTAAACTCTAGGCCTTGCGGTTTCTGACAAGAAGATTTTTTAAAGTTTTTCCTATATAACTCTATGTAAAACATGTGACCCCTGGGGCGGGGCCATTTTTGACCAAGGAGCCATGATTTGAAAAAACTTGGTAGAGGTCCACTGGACAATGCTGCACACCAAATATCTAAACTCTAGGCCTTGCGGTTTCTGACAAGAAGATTTTTTAAGTTTTCCCTATATAAATTTATGTAAAATCAACTGACTCCTGTTTTGACCCCACGGTCATAATTTGAACAAACTTGGTAGAGGTCCACTAGATGATGCTTCATACCAAATATCTAAGCTCCAGGTCTTGAGGTTTCGGAGAAGAAGATTTTTAAAGATCCAACTTTTTAAATCTAATTTTAGCTCCAGTGAACCAGAAATGCAATGGACCAGAACCATTTGAACAATCTTGGTAGAGCTTCATGCAAGGAACATATCAGGCAAGTTTCATTTAATTTGGCCCTTTGGTTTCAGAGGAGATGTCATTTGAATGAAAAGTTGACGACGGACGGACGGACTGACGACGGACAAAGACTGATCAGAAAAGCTCAGCCTGAGCACTTTGTGCTCAGGTGAGCTAAAAAGACTGAAAAAAAAGTTTAAGCTAAAGATACAAAATGTAACAAAGCTAAAAGTAAACTTCAAAATACAGCTTCAAATGTATTAAACAAATGTTAAAACAATACAGAGAACAGATGTCCAAGAACGTAAAGACCTATAGAGTCAAAATCGAAATAACAGTTAAAAGAAGAGACTACTTTACATTTCCACATGTGTTGGGACCATAGTTGAAACCCTTAACATGCATTTGACAAATAACTTGAAGAAAATAGTCATACTCTAAAAATGACTGTTAGAAGTTTAAATTTTTATTTCATGAGCAAGTGAACAGGTCTAAGCAATGTTCCTTGCAGCTGTGCCCATTCCCTGACAATCTGTTCCATGGTGGTTACTTATATATTACAAAGATATTTCGTGAAATGTTAATAAGAAATGATGAAACTTGACTCTCTTAAAAATTCAACTTAAACCTGCAATATATCTGTATTAATACACCTATCCAGAGGTCTCTGGTTTAAATCCAGTAAGGGGTAAGATTCTCCAGTGACTTTTCTCATTCAAACTTTCAATGTGTGTAATGGTTTGAATCAAGACAGCAGTTATCACACAAGATTAATATTAGTTGCATGTACTTCTTTTCCAATCAATGTAAAATAAGCACGTCTAAACTATAAAAATATACCTAAAAAGTCTTTCAAGGGCAATGAGATTGAACGATGTTTGGCCATAGCGTTTTCTATCCTCTTCTAGTCGGTTCAACGTATCTGAAATACACCAATGATAATTTCTTTCAAGAGAAAACTGATACACAAATTAAAACAATTTTAATGCCATTATTTTAGACAAAAATCAAGTCTGTAATATCAATTTCTGACCTTACTCAATGGCTACAGGATACAGAAAGTATCAAGTAACATACATTTTGTAAAATTGCAATAAATACTTCAAATGCTTTACCTTTTGAGAAGAAAAAGAAATAATATGTATAAAATCATATTCTAATCATACACAAAAGCAACAGTACAGACAATATTCAAGATATATGGACATGGCATTTAAAACTTAAAATTCCTAAACTTTTTAAGTGAAACAGTTGTCATAAGCTGTTTTCTTCTTTTCTGACAGGAATGAAATCAGTCATCTGGATAATGAAGCTATCTATAATTTCTGTCAGAGCTTTTACAAGGCATAGATTTATGAAACTGACATAACAGAGAAAAGTAAATGGCCTCCACTGTCTTTATATCATTTTTTTTCTGGAATTGTTGCATTTCAAAATGCAGCTACCTTTTAAGATTTTCTTGGTTTTTGAGTAATACTTCATGTAATTGTCCTGAATCATGTCGAGAGCTTGTTCATAATGCTGCTGCCATTCTATCAACTGTTCACAAAATTCCCGTCTTACACGCTCCCCGTTATCTGGGTTTTGAATCTCTGCTTTTGCTTCACGAACCTTCATAAATGCAACTTCTCGTAAATCAAGAAAAGGCTGTAGTAAGTAATTATAGAGTTCCGCTAAAGCTATATTTAGTTTGAATACAGCAGTATCTTCGTGACTATATACTTCTGCCATCTCTGTCATATTACTTGCATTGTCACGTTCAAATAGTACATTCTTCAATTCCTCCTCTGCTATTTTTATCGCCTGATCATAACCTTGTCTCTTTAACTCACTTAAGTTTTCAAAATATTCATCCTGGCAGTGTTCTTCAAACATAGTTGACATAAGTAACTTCTCTTTACAAGTCTCTAATGCAAGAGGAAAATAAGTTGTTTCTAAATACTGACATATATCATCAATGTTTTCAGGCGTTTCTTGATAACTGACATATGCCCAGAGACCCCACGGCTCTTCAGGAAGTTCAGGGAGGTACGATGATAGTGAGGGGTGTATAAGGCACAACATCTCATGTATCCCACGTAACTCCTGGAAGCTAAACATTCCTGACCTTCCATGGAACTCTTCTGTGTCACTAACCACTCTGTTCTTCAGCCTGAAAAATTATGCAAATCAACTACTGAAACAATTTATTCTTTCCTAACACTCAACAAATAATTTACTGGCAAAAATTTCACTCTGGAGATAGTTTTTGAGGAAATGAGATCTAATCTTGTCATTCAAAACTCCTCTACTACTTGTGCTTTTTTCTTTTCAAATAACTTTTCTCATTTTCATGACTTCATATTATGCCTCGCAAACTTAAAGTTTCAAGTTCCAAATTTCTGATATACACATCCTGCTACATCAAAGACTAGACTGCACAATGCTTGTCCAAACTCTACCTGTCAGTCCAATGTCAGATACCCATGTCCAACCCATTGCATTACTGTCTATTCATCAATGCAGTGATAACGGAATAAGGTACAGTGGGTATCCAAAGATGCTGTCAGTCAAGAAGGCAAATAAAGATATGCCAAGTAGTTGTTGTGTTTAATTTCAGCCAAAAGAGATCAATTTTATCTGTTTAAAATATCAGATGTAAATATGAATTAACTTACTCACAGACTGACAGGTGACCATTGATTCACGGGACACTAACACAAACAAGAGGGCCATGATGGCCCTATATTGCTCACCTGAGTATGACTGCTTTTAACAAAGTTGTTATGGACCTGGTTAATTGACCCCAGATGACCAATATTTGAACTTGACCTAGAAATTATTAAAACAACCTTTCTGACAAATTTCCAGGCTATTTGGGCTGAAAATGTTACCTCTAGAATCTTAACAAGGTTTTTCCATATTTGGGTTCTGTGACCTTGTTTTTGACCCCAGATGACCCATACATGTATTCAAACTTGACCTAGAAATCATTGAAACAACCTTTCTGACAAGTTTCCAGGATATCTGGACTGAAAAAGTAGCCTCTAGATTGTTAACAAGATTTTTCTATTTTTGGGCTATGAGACCTAGTTTTTGGCCCCAGATGACCCATATTCGAATCTGTGCAAGTAATTACTGGGACAAATGTCCTGACCAAGTTTCATGACAATTAAGGCAAAAATGTGACCACTAAAGTGTTAACAACTAAATGTGGCCGGACAATGGATGACAGACATTGATCGATCCTAATAGCTTACCATGAGCCTATGGCTCAGGTGAGCTATTATGCACACAGAAAAGCGAGTGAGTTTAAATGCTTCTTTTGGATGTGCGTTAGCCTCACACAAAATAGATGTGGATGCCACAATTAAATTTTGCAAGATGTAATAATGGACAGAATGTTTTTCATTTTGTAAATACTTCAATTTCATAAAATCCCAATCTTAAAATGGCCCATTTTAATTAAGGAGGATTTAAAACTTCTGCCCAGAGTACACTTAATAATTTCTAACATCGCTGGCTAATAAATATAAAACAGAGGAAAGGCTTAATCAAGAAGTACAATGTAAAAGAATGAGTTCATTACCTGCATGTAACAGCTATTTTCCGATGTACTTCATTCCAAGAGACAAAGAACAACAGTCGTGGAGGTATGGTATTACAAGTGAATGGATCCTGTTTGATAGCCACCCAGCCTTCAAGGCTGTCAGGCTGATCAAAGCAACCATACAGAGCAGGCTCACCCATCAGTGATATTTACATCTACAATGACAGAAAAATGTATAAGGTTCTCTTCTTAAAGATTTCTGTTACATTTTTGTGACTGTACTGATACTGAAGCATCATACAGCCTGCACAGAAGCAAAAGAAAATTGAATTTGGCTTTTTTTCTATCTAACAGAGGCAGCAACACAAAGTTACTCCATGTGGTCTGAAAGGAAAAAGCATTAGGAACAGGAACTAACTGGCGATGTAAGCAAGTAAATGAAAGAGCATTCAATGTCACTCCTAATAAACAGCTGTAATATCCATGTAGCACTTCTTCTACTAGAGTGCCTATCAGCTAGCTTTTATGGCAATGTGGTAGAGTGTCCACTTTGTGATCAAAGGTACCTCAGTTCAAATCCAGCTCAGGGCAAGTGGATTTTTTAGGGTTATACCAACAGAGAAGTCAAGGAAACCTTGCCGCAGTAGGAAATTGATGTATTTTCTGACTGGCAATATCCTCCGCGTCTAGGGCACGTACATAATAAATATCCAAATGAAAAATGGGTGCCCGAACGTCTCGTAAATGAGACTAACCAACAGAGATAAACTGTTAATCAGCTGTTATGTTAGATACTAGAAATTCTATAAGAAATCTAATCCTTAAAGTGAAAGATCCCCCACCCCAACAGTGCACAAACTATTTATATAAGGCAGTGGCTACGGTTACGGAACCGTAATCCTAGCCTCCGAGTCTAGGATTACGGAAGTTCCGTAATCCTAGACAAACCCACTGGAAAAGGCTACGGTTACAGAAGTTTTTAAAAGAAGCGTACTTTCAACAGTTAAATATCATAAAGCATACAATTTATTTTTTCATTAAACAAACCATTTTACCAAATTTGCGTTATCAAACTGTCATTTTGTACGCCATTTTAATTGTTGTTATTTCAGTAAAGGACTAACGTTAAATATCTTTGTCATCTTCACACTGTCACTTGAGCCTTCAGTTGTAGTTGGACAAGTAATATAATTTTTTTTTTTGAAAATAAAATGTTTTGTGAATTTGTAATAACAGAGACTGATTACAACTTGTAGTCAGATTTTAAAAAAAAGAAGGATAGAGAATGATCCAAATAAAAATGAAAATGGATGGCAATTAAAAGAAAAACGACAACAAAACATAACACATTTCATGAAGAACGATCAGATATTACTATGTGCAAATTATAATGCAATAGTCTTTTAACAAAACAATTACATTCTTAAAAATGTTTATTCAAAATCAATGTTAAAGTCACAAAACAATAACAAAAAAGAAAGGAAAAGAACAAAGTAAAATAATGAAGTAACATTTCTGTAACAAAGACCAAGAGCTAACAATTTCGATAGAAAAAAAATAAAATACAAATTTGGTTTGAGCGCCTCCTCGTGGTGTGGCCTGGACGTAGATGGACAAGTAAAAGTGATTTACATGATTTTACATTATTTTCAAGAAAAAAATCTATCTATCTATCTATCTATCTATCTATCTATATATCTATCTATCTATCAGCAATCAAAATGGCGTATAAAATGGCAGTTTTATAACGCAAATTTGGTAAAATGGTTTATTTAATGAATAAAAAATAAATTTGGCATTCTATTTGATATTTAACTGTTGAAAATACGCTTCTTAAAAAACAAAAACAAAAAATTCCGTAACCGTAGCCTTTTCCAGTGGGTTTGTCTAGGATTACGGAAGTTCCATAATCCTAGACTCGGAGACTAGGATTACGGTTCCGTAACCGTAGCCACTGCCTTTATATAAACAGAAATAAAGAGAAAAACATACACGCGTTCTCAAAAGAATTGGGATTTATGAAGAACAAAATGTCAAATAATAAATTTCGTCGAAACTGCATATTTAATATTTAAAATACTCATGCAAAGCTTAAACAATTACAAGGTAAAAAAGTTTGAACAAGAAACAAAAACTAAAAAAACAGTTATAGTTACACTAAACAGACTAAAATATAATTATTTTTTGGTAGTAATGTACAATACACGACGGGCAGGTATGTTTAACAAGTCAGATAACAATTTGTTTCAATGAAATTAACACAAATTAGTTATATATTTCAAAATTGACTGTAGTTTTATGCATACCGACTTAAATAGTGTCATATTCGAAAGTTTTCTAAAAAAATATTGTTGTCACAAAAATGTGAATGTTACTAACAATTGATAAAAAATGTCTTCGTGCCAATATCATTTATTTATACTTTCTATGGATACATTATAATTCTTTAGAATTGTTCAAACTGAATTTTATAGTACAGGTTAAACCAATACTGAAAATTGCCGCCGATGAAAATATGGTCATACTTAAATACTTAAATACAAAATCGATGCATTGTGTTTATAACACACAGTGCTGTGTATCATGACAATTATGTTTATGTCGAAATAGTTTTCTGCTATGTAATAGTTGAAAGTCACAATATATGATAAAAGTAGCGAACATTACGCATATGTGCACATTTTTGTATAGCTACACAATCAGACCGGGTTATACTGTTATTGCAATCTAGTGATGCCACATTGATTAAAAAGGTAAATGCATATACTATTTACTGTATTTACATTACATACAGGAATGTAATGTTTATTTGAGTTTTTAGTATCGGACATTACAAAGTCAGTGACAATAACTGCAAAACACGTGTCCAAATAAATGCACAGATGTGGAATTTAACCCCGACGTTCAAACAGGTTTGTAATGTTCATTTCATCTTGTTTTGCTAGCCGAAACATTCTTCTTGACTTGCCGGTTTCAGCAGGTTGTTGGATGACACAAATAATATCTTCCTTGCTCAGCCATATCCTATCCTTTTGTCGCGGCCACTGGTACAATTGCTTCCTTCTTTCCATGAAAGAAACTTCAACCTCGTGATCATTGTCATCATAATCAACTATCTTGCCAACGTACCAGTTTCCGTCATATACGGCCGCAACGTAATCGACAACTTCACAACTCGGCACAGGAACGTCATCTGGCACATCTTCAGTAGGTTGTTGTTCACATGCTTTAGGATCACTAACTGCAATCACTCGCAATTCTTTTCGCGTGTTCTCTTTCCGCCAACCACTACAACGAATCCCACCCAAACAACTGTCACAATAACAACTTGTATTTCTGACAAGTACGGTTGATTGTCCAACACCTGCTACAGCATGCAAAAGCATTGTCCCTTTTATTGGACGAAGCTCAGCTGATGATTGGGCAAGAGCAGCAGCCTTTTCAGAAATGGTGACATCTGACACATACTTGAAATCAACGCTTGCAAATGTCGATTTTTCTGTAGCCCACTGAAAGAAGTCGGATGCGTTCTGAATCATCACTTTACCAGTATTAATTGCAGTATCGGCCATGCGTTTAACCAAACCCCCTAACCCATCACACGGACCCTTTCCGTGTCCGGATTCAAAATAATTCCATACAGCGGAACATCCAAACAACGAATCATGGTTAGCGACTGCGTCAAAAATAAGTTTATTCCTATATTGGGAAGTGGGGCTATCGGTCCAGTAATGGCACACACTGACGGACGGAACAACTTTTTTCACTTCATCTATGATCGTATCAAGGAAGGTACAAACAGTAGTTGCATTGTGGCCTAGTGTGTCTGATACAATAACCATGCTTTTATGCTTCAGCTCATCATCGTGCTTGTAGTACATGACAGCTGGGTGTAAGGTGACACATGTTTTGTTGAAGTACGCTGACTGTATTTCTTCTGAACTGCGGCAAGCGTAGTTTTCTGCGAAATCCATGTGGATCACAACATCAGTTTGGGGCAACTTTTGTTTTAGGAGCTTGATTTGTTCATATTGCGTTTTCATTCTATCAACGTGTTCGTTAAAATCCTTTCTCTGCCTCTCCACATATGAGATGAACTCTTGCTTGGTCATATGCGAGTCTTGAACTCTAGTAACATATTTCACTTTACCCCTGTCTTCAACTTTTAGACGCTTCCATTGTGGAAGAGTAACTTTACTATCAAGATCATTTCCTATTGTTACAAAGTCTAATTCAGTTTTTGAAAATGTTTCAGGATTTGCAGACACCAGTACACCTTCTTTTCTCAAACATTTTGCAGTGAGTGCCATATTCTGGTGTTTTGTACACAAACAGCTACTTCGAGATATGAATGCTGACAACTGGATGTACTTGGGTCTTGCACGACAGAATGTTGCTAATGATAATCCTATTTCCGGATTTTCTGACAGAAATTTTGTGTGTAGGTTCTGCATATAATCAGTTAGAACTCTGGCTTGTCTGACGTTTCCATTACATTTCACTGAGTCCCCTTTACCTGGTTGCGCGCGACTATTGTCGTCTCTTTCAAGAAATTGAACTATCATCCTTTCATGTTTTCTTGTTACCTTGCTGTCTGCTTCCTCAGTTCTGGAGGTCGAGTATTTCGTCAAAGTATTCTTATTCAATCCACTTTTATAGCACAATGTCGCATTTATCTTGTACTTTCTCAGGATTTGACCTGCCACCATTACGTGCAACCCTTTCACATTACCTTTATTGCAATTATCTTTCTTCTCTCGCAGTTGTTCTGAAACAACATTGGCAAAAACAATTTCTTTCCTCACCTTCTCTTTCTGGACTTTGGTCAAACCAGCGTCGTTCATTAAGGCTTCAGCTTTGCTCTTAGGTGTTTTAGGAGAGCTTTGGAGTCGCTTTAACTCTCGTTGCCGTTTTCTTTGCTCAGTTTTGAGTCTTCTCATTAGGTCAAGGTTTTCCTGTCTTAGCTTCGTTATCTCGTTTTTAGCACTTGCTAGTTCGTTTGTCAATCGTTTTCTGGGACCTGCTGCTCTTCTAGGAAACTGCATGGCAACAATCATGTTTTCTTGTTGACTACTAGTTGACCCACTTGAAGTTTCATACCCACTTGTGTCCATGGATTCATTTTGCTGGCGCGCATTTTCTTGTTCTCGCTTCTGTTTTTGCCTATACTTTTGAACTGCTTCACGAACCTTTAATCGTCGTTCTGCCTTTTTAGACGCACTGAGGAGTCCTGTGGGTACATAGTTTTTTCTCCTTCTCTCTCGTTCTTTTCGTAGGTAGAGCTCATTGTTCTCAAGCTTGAGTCTTCTTCTGTAATCGCGACATATTTCTGCTCGCGACTTCACCATTTTGACTGAAAAATAAAGTAATTTGCAAAGTATGGTCCTATGTAATGTTCGATTACGAAATTGTGTAATGTTCGAGACCAAGCATTGCAAGTAACGGTGTAAATCAATACAATCTTTATATTGGCAATTCTTCTACAATGTCAGTAGCATATATGTAGAAATTTATAGACATCTATTCATAAATTAACATTGACATCTTGTGGCGCGATGTTTTGTTACTGTCAACACATTGTTAGAATCAGTATTGTATATTTTCAAGCAAATATAATCATTGTATCATAAAACAACATTATCAAAGACATTCCGGTAAATCACACTGACAATACTGGACATCCGATGTGCTTGGAAACAGGTTAATTGGTCCGTGTTGTCCATTAAAATTATCAGTATCAAAAAGGTAATGTTCGCTACAATATGTCTCGAACATTACACATGGTTAAATAACACTCTAATAATGGCAAAACAAAACAGAGATGGGTCAATATATTTATTCACAATCTTGGCAATATTATTTAGGAATGAAATATTAAAAGTGCTTTTCCATTTTAAAAATATATAATGAGATAAATCACTTACCAAGCACGCTGTGAACAACTTGTTCTATACAGTAATGGCTGCGCCAAGGTCGAAGTGTCAAATACACGCGAAGCGATGACATCATTAAGTTGACGTCATAATCATATTTTAACCATATTCAAGCGAAAATAGCGCACTTTACAGTAGATAATCTCGAACATTACAATCGCGTACATTACAAATCATACAAAACCAGTCGCTATTTTTACAACCTAAACATTACATCGTTAATGCATGTGTTAAATTTTAACATCAGATAGATACTAGTGTTAATAAGTCGCCTGTTGCTTGCGCTGGTAAGTAAAATAAGACTATATATAACATGTATCGGACATTACAGTTTGGTTGACTTACTGTTTACTGTTGCACTTAATGCATTAATAAATGTCCGTTAACATCCCTCAGTGCTTCTATGAAATTATATTGTGAACTCTTAATTAAATTTCCATCATTTGCAGTATTTTTGTTCGAAGAAAACATTTGGTTATCTAAAATATAAAAACATAATGAGTAAACATCGCGGAACATTACAAAAATGCAAAACAATTGGCGACAGCTCAAGGAAGAGTTTTACCGTCTACAATAATGGATTAAATCACTCTTCACGACTTTATTATTAATGTGTGATGATTAGGGATGGTCCATATATACTAACAAAATGCTAGAGTCTTATGACTTCAATACAAATTGTGTCAGAAATAAAGGAAAATAAAAGGCGACAGTCTCGAACATTACATTTTGGACATTGCCGATATCATATTTTTATCGCCAAAGCATTAGATTTAAAATGTGTGTCATTATTATATGCAGACACCTTTACCCTTTCACATAAATGAGGATTTGTAAGCATTTCGGTGATAAATTTAAGACAATCATGCGGCGACGGCAAAATCCCAATTCTTTTGAGAATGCGTGATTATAGATATATAATTTCTATAAAAATCAGTATTACTTTGTCTTGGTAAGCTGTCATTTATACAAATAATACGGTTACACTGCATGCTGCTGTTAGTTAACAGTACATGTACATGTATCTGCAATGTTGATTTACACTGCACAATGTTTAAGACTGTTAGTTTTAATGTGCTGTCAAAGCCAAAGGAATAAATAACTTTGTCTGATGTATGGGCGTCTTCCAAAGGCAACTTACCGCTGCTACCAAAGTACTTACAAATGTACTATGACAGAATCATAACGTCTGCCAGACGACACAACATCAAATTCATACAATAAATGTATTGTTTCCTTTCTTCGTCTTTGTTTATGTTTTCATGATCAGCTGACGGGTCGGTCTTATGGCTATAAACGGCTGTCCATATGTGGTATAAAACTACTAAATTTGGAAATGCCGCTCAGTTCGGGTCATCGTTGTCGTCGACATTTTCATGGCTTTAAAACACATAAAATGTCTCCTTCTTTTCAATTGTAGATACTGTTATAAACTGTGATGATGTACTAAGTTATTAGATGTTGCTTCGGATTTTAAACTCAGTTAAGAAAAACGCATTAGAAATATATTCTAAAAGACTGTAGTATGTAAGTTCAATCGATTAACCATTTTTCATTCTTGTAGTCTTTCAAATTTTAATTTTTGCTCTTTAGCTTGGCACTTTTGCTTTAAAACTAACTGCACAAAATCAAAAAAGAGAAAAAAATCCCGAAAGAGCCCTTAGATTTATGTACAAATAATATGTTAGCTCATATGAGATACTTATCATATCATAGTATGCGTAATACAATTGTATAATATACATATAATAATATTTAAAATATTTGGCCAAACATGCTCCAGTAAACTACCCTTTAAAATGCTTGTCTTTCCTGGTTATAAGATTTCGTCTATAGACACATTGTAAAATAATAAACGATTCCCTCAACAGACAGTATATACCCTTTTTTTGTTCCAGTACAGGGCAACATATGGCCCGTCGTAACTGTCCAACTGTTGCTTTTATTAACTGATTATGTGTTGCCATTTAATGGCTTCATATGGAACCAATCCTAAACGCTTGTTTCCCCATAAAAGATATTAATTCCAATATAGGATAACAAATACAGCAGCCATTTAAGATTATTATCGGGGCCATATGTGGCTAAGTAAGAAACACAATCAAACTCTGTAGCGAAAACGGTTAAACAATTTACACACGGCTATATATGGCTTTCTATGGAACAGTATATACAGTCTGTGGCTGCAGTCATTTAAGATTTTTTATGGGGCCATATATGGCTATGTACGAAGTACGACTAGATGTTTGTAGCGGCAGCCGGTAAATAATTTACACGGGGCCATATATGGCTTTTAATGGGATAATGTATATAGCCCGTGGCTGCAACCTTATAAGATTTTTCACAGGGCCATATGTGGCTGTGTGCGGGATAAAATATCAACCCGGGGCATTCAACATCTAAGGTTTCTTACGGGGCCATACATGGCTATGTACGAGATTCAATAAACAGTCTGTGGGAACAACTTTTTTCAGATTTTGCTAGCGTAAATTTGTGGCTAATTACGAGTCCAGGTATATATAACGCGGCAGCAGCCATTTAAGATTTTTCTCGGGGCCATATGTGGCTAAATACGAAAAAAATTAAACTCTGTATCGGCAACGGTTAAGCTATTTACACATGGCCATATGTGGCTTTCTTTCAAACCGTGTATACAGTCTGTGGCTGCAGTCATTTAAGATTATTCATGGGGCAATATGTGGCTATGTACGAAGTACGATTTGATGTTTGTAGCGGCAGCCGGTAAATAATTTACACAGGGCCATATATGGCTTTTTATGGGACAATGTATATAGCCCGTGGCGGTACTTACTAGATTTTTCACAAGGGCCATATGTGGCTAAGTACGAAACACAATTTAACTCTGTAGCGGAAACGGTTAAACAATTTACACACGGCCATATTTGGCTTTCTATGGAACAGTATATACAGTCTGTGGCTGCAGTCATTTAAGATTTTTTATGGGGCCATATGTGGCTATGTACGAAGTACGATTTGATGTTTGTAGCGGCAGCCGGTAAAAAATTTACACGGGGCCATATATGGCTTTTAACGGGACAATGTATATAGCCCGTTGTTACAACCTTATAATATTTTTCACAGGGCCATATGTGGCTGTGTGCGGGATAAAATATCAACCCAGGACATTCAACATCAAAGGTTTCTTACGGGGCCATACGTGGGTATGTACGAGATTCAATAAACAGTTTGTGGGAACAACTATTTCAGAATTTGCTCGCGTAAACTTCTGGCTAATTACGAGTCCATGTATATATAACGCGGCAGCAGGCATTTAAGATTTTTCTCCGGGCCATGTGTGGCTTAATACGAAACAAAATTAAACTCTGTATCAGCAACGGTTATGCTATTTACACATGGCCATATGTGGCTTTTTTTCAAACAGTGTATACAGTCTGTAGCTGCAGTCATTAAAGATTTTTCATGGGGCCATATGTGGCTATGTACGAAGAACGATTTGATGTTTGTAGCGGCAGTCGGTAAATAATTTACACGGGGCCATATATGGCTTTTTATGGGATAATGTATATAGCCCGTGGCTGCAAACTTATAAGATTTTTCACAAGGCCATATGTGGCTATGTGCAGGATAAATATCAACCCGGGGCATTCAACACCTAAGGTTTCTTACAGGGCTATATGTGGCTATGTACGAGATTCAATAAACAGTCTGTGGGAACAACTATTCTAGAATTTACTCGTGTAAACTTGTCGCTAATTACGAGACCAGGTATATATAACGAGGCAGCAGGCATTTTGGATTTTTCTCCGGGCCATATGTGGCTAAATACGAAACAGAATTAAACTCTGTAGCGGCAACGGTTAAACTATTTACACATGGCCATATGTGGCTTTCTTTCGAAAAGTGTATACAGTCTGTGGCTGCAGTCATTTAAGATTTTTCATGGGGCCATATGTGGCTATGTACATAGTTCGACCAGATGTTTGTAGCAGTAGGCAGTAAATAATTTACACGGGGCCATATATATGGCTTTTAACGGGACAATGTATATAGCCCGTGGCTGCAAACTTATAAGATTTTTGACTGGGCCATATGTGGTTATGTGCGGGATGATATATATCAACCCAGGGCATTCAACATCTAAGGTTTCTTACGGGGCTATATGTGGCTATATACGAGATTCAATAAACAGTCTGTGGGAACAACTATTTCAGAATTTACTCGCCTTAGCTTGTGGCTAATTACGAGTCCAGGTATTTATAACACGGCAGTAGCCATTAAAGATTTTTCTCGGGGCCATATGTGGCTAAGCACGAAACACAATTTAACTCTGTAGCGGAAACGGTTAAACAATTTACACACGGCTATATATGGCTTTCTATGGAACAGTATATACAGTCTGTGGCTGCAGTCATTTAAGATTTTTTATGGGGCCATATGTGGCTATGTACGAAGTACGATTTGATATTTGTAGCGGCAGCCGGTAAATAATATACACGGGGCCATATATGGCTTTTTATGGGACAATATATAAAGCCCGTTGTTACAACCTTATAATATTTTTCACAGGGCCATATGTGGCTGTTGGCGGGATAAAATATCAACCCGGGGCATTCAACATCTAAGATTTCTTACGGGGCCATACGTGGCTATGTACGAGATCCAATAAACAGTTTGTGGGAACAACTATTTCAGAATTTGCTCGCGTAAACTTGTCGCTAATTACGAGACCAGGTATATATAACGCGGCAGTTGGAATTTTAGATTTTTCTCCGGGCCATATGTGGCTAAATTACGAAACAGAATTTAACTCTGTAGCGGCAATGGTTAAACTATTTACACATGGCCATATGTGGCTTTCTTTCGAAAAGTGTATACAGTCTGTGGCTGCAGTCATTTAAGATTTTTCATGGGGCCATATGTGGCTATGTACAGGGGACGACTAAATGTTTGTAGCAGCAGCCAGTAAATAATTTACACGGGGCCATATATGGCTTTTAACGGGACAATGTATATAGCCCGTGGCTGCAAACTTATAAGATTTTTGACTGGGCCATATGTGGTTATGTGCGGGATAATATATATCAACCCAGGGCATACAACATCTTAGGTTTCTTACGGGGCTATATGTGGCTATGCACGAGATTCAATAAACAGTCTGTGGGAACAACTATTTCAGAATTTACTCGCGTAAACTTGTGGCTAATTACGAGTCCAGGTATTTATAACACGGCAGTAGCCATTTAAGATTTTTCTCCGGGCCATATGTGACTAAATACGAAACAGAATTAAACTCTGTAGCGGCAATGGTTAAACTATTTACACATGGCCATATGTGGCTTTCTTTCGAAAAGTGTATACAGTCTGTGGCTGCAGTCATTTAAGATTTTTCATGGGGCCATATGTGGCTATGTACGAAGAACGATTTGATGTTTGTAGCGGCAGCCGGTAAATAATTTACACGGGGCCATATATGGCTTTTTATGGGACAATGTATATAGCCCGTGGCTGCAAACTTATAAGATTTTTCACAGGGCCATATGTGGCTATGTGCAGGATAAAATATCAACCCGGGGCATTCAACATCTAAGGTTTCTTACAGGGCTATATGTGGCTATGTACGAGATTCAATAAACTGTCTGTTGGAACAACTATTCTAGAATTTACTCGTGTAAACTTGTCGCTAATTACGAGACCAGGTATATATAACGCGGCAGCAGGCATTTTGGATTTTTCTCCGGGCCATATGTGGCTAAATACGAAACAGAATTAAACTCTGTAGCGGCAATGGTTAAACTATTTACACATGGTCATATGTGGCTTTCTTTCGAAAAGTGTATACAGTCTGTGGCTGCAGTCATTTAAGATTTTTCATGGGGCCATATGTGGCTATGTACAGAGTACGACTAGATGTTTGTAGCAGCAGGCAGTAAATAATTTACACGGGGCCATATATGGCTTTAACGGAACAATGTATATAGCCCGTGGCTGCAAACTTATAAGATTTTTCTTAGGGCCATATGTGGCTATGTGCAGGATAAAATATCATCCCGGGACATTCATTATATAAGGTTTCTTACGGGGCTATATGTGGCTATGTACGAGATTCAATAAACAGTCTGTGGGAACAACTATTCTAGAATTTTCTCGTGTAAACTTGTCTCTAATTACGAGACCAGGTATATATAACGCGGCAGCAGGCGTTTTAGATTTTTCTCCGGGCCATATGTGGCTAAATACGAAACAGAATTTAACTCTGTAGCGGCAATGGTTAAACTATTTACACATGGCCATATGTGGCTTTCTTTCGAAAAGTGTATACAGTCTGTGGCTGCAGTCATATGATTTTTCATGGGGCCATATGTGGCTATGTACAGAGTACGACTAGATGTTTGTAGCAGCAGGCAGTAAATAATTTACACGGGGCCATAAATGGCTTTTAACGGGACAATGTATATAGCCCGTGGCTGCAAACTTATAAGATTTTTCACAGGGCCATATGTGGCTATGTGCAGGATAAAATATCAACCCGGGACATTCAACATATAAGGTTTCTTACGGGGCTATATGTGGCTATGTACGAGATTCAATAAACAGTCTGTGGGAACAACTATTCTAGAATTTACTCGTGTAAACTTGTCTCTAATTACGAGACCAGGTATATATAACGCGGCAGCAGGCGTTTTAGATTTTTCTCCGGGCCATATGTGGCTAAATACGAAACAGAATTTAACTCTGTAGCGGCAATGGTTAAACTATTTACACATGGCCATATGTGGCTTTCTTTCGAAAAGTGTATACAGTCTGTGGCTGCAGTCATTTAAGATTTTTCATGGGGCCATATGTGGCTATGTACAGAGTACGACTAGATGTTTGTAGCAGCAGGCAGTAAATAATTTACACGGGGCCATATATGGCTTTTAACGGGACAATGTATATAGCCCGTGGCTGCAAACTTATAAGATTTTTCTTAGGGCCATATGTGGCTATGTGCAGGATAAAATATCAACCCGGGACATTCAACATATAAGGTTTCTTACGGGGCTATATGTGGCTATGTACGAGATTCAATAAACAGTCTGTGGGAACAACTATTCTAGAATTTACTCGTGTAAACTTGTCTCTAATTACGAGACCAGGTATATATAACGCGGCAGCAGGCGTTTTAGATTTTTCTCCGGGCCATATGTGGCTAAATACGAAACAGAATTTAACTCTGTAGCGGCAATGGTTAAACTATTTACACATGGCCATATGTGGCTTTCTTTCGAAAAGTGTATACAGTCTGTGGCTGCAGTCATATGATTTTTCATGGGGCCATATGTGGCTATGTACAGAGTACGACTAGATGTTTGTAGCAGCAGGCAGTAAATAATTTACACGGGGCCATAAATGGCTTTTAACGGGACAATGTATATAGCCCGTGGCTGCAAACTTATAAGATTTTTCACAGGGCCATATGTGGCTATGTGCAGGATAAAATTTCAACCCGGGACATTCAACATATAAGGTTTCTTACGGGGCCATACATGGCTATGTACGAGATTCAATAAACAGTCTGTGGGAACAACTATTCTAGAATTTACTCGTGTAAACTTGTCTCTAATTACGAGACCAGGTATATATAACGCGGCAGCAGGCGTTTTAGATTTTTCTCCGGGCCATATGTGGCTAAATACGAAACAGAATTTAACTCTGTAGCGGCAATGGTTAAACTATTTACACATGGCCATATGTGGCTTTCTTTCGAAAAGTGTATACAGTCTGTGGCTGCAGTCATTTAAGATTTTTCATGGGGCCATATGTGGCTATGTACGGAGTACGACTAGATGTTTGTAGCAGCAGGCAGTAAATAATTTACACGGGGCCATATATGGCTTTTAACGGGACAATGTATATAGCCCGTGGCTGCAAACTTATAAGATTTTTCTTAGGGCCATATGTGGCTATGTGCAGGATAAAATATCAACCCGGGACATTCAACATATAAGGTTTCTTACGGGGCTATATGTGGCTATGTACGAGATTCAATAAACAGTCTGTGGGAACAACTATTCTAGAATTTACTCGTGTAAACTTGTCTCTAATTACGAGACCAGGTATATATAACGCGGCAGCAGGCGTTTTAGATTTTTCTCCGGGCCATATGTGGCTAAATACGAAACAGAATTTAACTCTGTAGCGGCAATGGTTTAACTATTTACACATGGCCATATGTGGCTTTCTTTCGAAAAGTGTATACAGTCTGTGGCTGCAGTCATTTAAGATTTTTCATGGGGCCATATGTGGCTATGTACAGAGTACGACTAGATGTTTGTAGCAGCACGCAGTAAATAATTTACACGGGGCCATATATATGGCTTTTAACGGGACAATGTATATAGCCCGTGGCTGCAAACTTATAAGATTTTTGACTGGGCCATATGTGGCTATGTGCAGGATAAAATATCAACCCGGGACATTCAACATCTAAGGTTTCTTACGGGGCTATATGTGGCTATGTGCGAGATTCAATAAACAGTCTGTGGGAACAACTATTCTAGAATTTACTCGTGTAAACGTGTCTCTAATTACGAGACCAGGTATATATAACGCGGCAGCAGGCATTTTAGATTTTTCTCCGGGCCATATGTGGCTCAATACAAAACAGAATTTAACTCTGTAGCGGCAATGGTTAAACTATTTACACATGGCCATATGTGGCTTTCTTTCGAAAAGTGTATACAGTCTGTGGCAGCAGTCATTTAAGATTTTTCATGGGGCCATATGTGGCTATGTACAGAGTACGACTAGATGTTTGTAGCAGCAGGCAGTAAATAATTTACACGGGCCAAATATGGCTTTTAACGGGACAATGTATATAGCCCGTGGCTGCAAACTTATAAGATTTTTCACAGGGCCATATGTGGCTTTGTGCAGGATAAAATATCAACCCGGGACATTCAACATCTAAGGTTTCTTACGGGGCTATATGTGGCTATGCACGAGATTCAATAAACAGTCTGTGGGAACAACTATTTCAGAATTTACTCGCGTAAACTTGTGGCTAATTACGAGTCCAGGTATTTATAACACTGCAGTAGCCATTTAAGATTTTTCTCCGGGCCATATGTGGCTAAGTACGAAACACAATTTAACTCTGTAGCGATAACAGTTAAACAATTTACACACGGCTAAATATGGCTTTCTATGGAACAGTATATACAGTCTGTGGCTGCAGTCATTTAAGATTTTTTATGGGGCCATATGTGGCTATGTACGAAGTAAGATTTGATATTTGTAGCGGCAGCCGGTAAATAATTTACACGGGGCCATATATGGCTTTTTATGGGACAATATATAAAGCCCGTTGTTACAACTTTATAATACTTTTCACAGGGCCATATGTGGCTGTGTGCGGGATAAAATATCAACCCGGGACATTCAACATCTAAGGTTTCTTACGGGGCCATACGTGGCTATGTACGAGATCCAATAAACAGTTTGTGGGAACAACTATTTCAGAATTTGCTCGCGTAAACTTGTCGCTAATTACGAGACCAGGTATATATAATGCGGCAGCAGGCATTTAAGATTTTTCCCGGGGCCATATGTGGCTAAATACGAAACAAAATTAAACTCTGTATCGGCAACAGTTAAGCTATTTACACATGGCCATATGTGGCTTTCTTTCAAACAGTGTATACAGTCTGTGGCTGCAGTCATTTAAGATTTTTCATGGGGCCATATGTGGCTATGTACGAAGTAAGATTTGATGTTTGTAGCGGCAGCCGGTAAATAATTTACACGGGGCCATATATGGCTTTTTATGGGACAATGTATATAGCCCGTGGCTGCAAACTTATAACATTTTTCACAGGGCCATATGTGGCTATGTGCAGGATAAAATATCAACCCGGGGCATTCAACATCTAAGGTTTCTTACGGGGCTATATGTGGCTATGTACGAGATACAATATACTGTCTCGGGCATTCAACATCTTAGATTTCTCACGGGGCCATATGTCGCTTTGTACAAGATACAATATACAGTCTGTTGGAACAACAGTTTCAGAATTTACTCGCGTAAATGTGTGGTTTTTAACAAGTCCAGGTAAATATTATGTTGCAGCAGTCATTTAAGATTTTTCACTGGGCCATATGTGGCTGTGTGCGAGATACAATATCCAGTCTGGGGCATTCAACATCTAAAATGGCCTGATGTGGCTTTCTATTGAACAATGTATACAATCCGTGGCAATCTTGATCCTCTCAGGGAGGCATAATAGTGACCCAATTAAAGGGGCATTATTTGTACAAAATTGATAGAGGTCTACTAGACAATACTTCTTACCAAATATTAAAATTCAAAGCCTTGTGGTTTCAGACAAGAAGATTTTATATTGCCATGTAGAATTATTGACCCCTCGGAGTTTGGAGAAGGTCTTGTCCATAGGGGTTTTGTGTCCAAGTATGAAGATATTCCACTTATTAATATGGAAGATATGGCCAATGTTTATATAGTCTTACTTGAACATGCGTTTTAGGTTTGGTGTATCAAACATTTTCAATAGCAAGGTGAAGATTGCATATTCAAAATTTACAAGGAGAGCGGGCTGGTCCCTGCTCATTATTTTTCTGAATATAATTCTCAGTTCAACACGTTCCGTGATATGTGACTCCCAAAAATTCTGGCATAGTAGAAGAGAACAGATTCAGTGACTGTTTCAACCAATGCTTTGCATACAATATGTTACACACAACTGCCCTTAACATACTTTGTATATAGAACACAATATAATTGGCTAAAAGAAACCTTTTACAAGGAATATCATTTTCATTCTCTGCAAATAATACACTCTAATACAAGTTCTGCTTCTACCTTTGATGCAAGTCCTAAAGACCTTGACAATTCAAAATGAAGACCTCTCCAACTTTAGATATTCCAATCAATATTACACAATACACATCTTGGCTGAACACTTTAATTTTGATTTTTGTTTTTCCTTATTAATTCTTGGGTATTAACTTCAGATTCTTTGCACTTAATTTCAGACATTTCCAAAGTCCATCCCTTCTGAAGTGCTACATATCTGACAATGAAATCCTTCAACAGCACATACTGAATGTATTTAGTTGAAAATCTGAAAGATAAAAACACAAACATAAAAAATAATCAACAAATGTAGAAGGCCTACACAATTAATCGTTATCTGCAATTTTAAATTGATCTTTAAACTGGCAAGTTAAGCTCAGTTGGTAAAACCCAGATTCAGTCCTCTGATCGAATAGTACCTATGTCAAACCAATGCTGTGTAACTTGTAATTCAAGAGGTTTTAAGCTAGGAAAACGTTTTGGGGTCATGGATAGAGCGATAATAAAGATAGAGAATTATTACAAACACTTTTTGTCACAATAATATCCTTATCTTTAGTTTGTATTAATTATTAATTGTGTCTTTAGATTTTTTATTCACAACCATTTCTATGTTTTTTTTTACTTAATGTAGCCATAAAAACTGTTATTCATTTGTATACATATTTAATATTTGTGACAGATTTTGATTATTTATCCCAAAATCGTTTTTTAATAGTTGTATGCAAACAACTGTTTCAAAAGCTTTAGACATAAGCATATAAAAAATATTTCTTGAGCATATGTTATCGGTTATATTTTGAGAAATATACAACTTGTATTGATATTATGATGTCAAGTGACATTTATATGATGTCATAAACAGTGATGTCAGTGACAATTATTTAGGTAAAAACATCATATTCTGCCACATTCAGTCATCATCCAGACTGTCACAAATATTACTTACATTTTACTTTCTGTCAACACTCTGTCAAGCTTGGAACCATCTTTCACAATGGTTAATGTTCCAATTGGCAGTGTACCGGTGCTACGCCTAGTAGAAAATTAAGATACCAATTCAGTGACTTATTCAAATTGAAATGAAAATTTCAGGTAAACAACTGTTAGAACTTGTAAGTTTTGACTTCGTTTTTGACCACACATGAGCCGATTTCAGAAATACATTGTGACCAGGCTTCACGAGGCAATTGTCTGACCACAAGAGAATTTGTGTTATTACTAATGTTGACAAACAGAGAACAGACAGACGACATTTTTAAAAAAAAAAGCTTGCCTTGACACAAGAAGTGAGGTATTGATAAATGTAATATGATTGAAGGCACCTACTTTGGGTCTGGCTTTGACACACACAGGTCCTTAATCATCCTCATTGTCAAAGACATCTCTTCCTGAAATTGGTTGGTATAATTTTAAACAACAAACTTCTGATAATGTCATTGATTTCTAGAACATTATTCATATTTTTCTGTACACATATTGGAGAATGTGGCTGTATTGAAGAAAATATACTAAAATTACATTTTATCAAAAAATTTATTGTTTCCTTGTTGATTTTGACATTAATTTTGTCTGACCAAAAGATAGACTGATTTTAACAGATATCCAGAAGTGTAAAAAATGTACAGCTTCCATTTAGTTCATTTACCTCAAAAGTGACAAACTTTCGGCCAAAATGATGACATCTGTTATTAAGTTGAATAAATTGTGAAAAGTTCCAACAAAAGTCATGATGTCTTTTATGTTCCTCAATAGGACTGAAATGTAGATTATGTGCAAAATTAATACAATATGTACATGAACTGTAAAACACAACAACGGTTTTATCGCATTATTATGCATTATACTGTATTTTTCATAATAACAATAACAAGCATTCAGATTCATGGAAGATAGCCACTTCACTTAAATGATAATAAGTATAATGTTCGTATATTCTATCAGTGTCAATTACTACAAATCAAATACGCCCTGTTTATAACAGGCAAGACACTCACTCTATGAGGTTGGTTCCGTCTCGAGTCAGTCTCAAGAGCAATAGAATTAATATACCTTGTATAATATCTTTTGCAATTGAGAATAAATAAATTAGTTTAATTAAATAAAACAAAAACTTACCATCGTTTGTTATCACAAATTACTGTTTGTTTCAGCTCGTCCATTATTTGATCATACTGAAACATATAACAAGTGACTTTTTACTGTATCATAGAAATTGTTATGCAATCTATGTAAAATCAGAGTAAATGTGTAAGTGGAGTTGATATATTTTAAGATTACCGGAACCTTGCATGTACATGTACTTCACTAAATCAGATAAAGCATGCACACAACCTCCAAAATGAGACTTCAAATTTTTATTAAATAATTAGGAAAGTAATTATCTAAAATAATAACACGCCATCCGTTAAAATGATCTATAAAAATTACATTTTGGTACAATGTCATATTTTCTCCAGTAATCTGTATCTCATCATCATCATCATCAACATCAGTTTCAGTATGGTCACCCACAGGTCCTCTGTTACTGTCTTCTTGATCACTACCGGCTACACCTTCTTCAACATCATCAGGATCTTTGAAAAAATAATAGACTAAGGCAGGCATTTCAATTACTAACCTGTCAATTAATACAACTTAACGTTTTCAGTTAAATACAGATCATCTTACTTTGTTGAAGAAAATATTGATATTTTAATCATGTAAATTAGTCATAAAATTGACAGACATTCACACACAGACAGACAAAAGGTGATAACAAAATCTTATGAATTATGATAATCATACCTTGTATATATATTCGCTGACCACGAACAGTTATAAATCTGTCTTCAGTTTCCTAGAAAATGAACCAGTAAGAATATATGATAACATCACACCAAAATATTATTATTTTAATAATTTAAAAATGGTTCTAAAAGTGTTGGAGTAAACAATAAATAATAATAGACAGGCAGTTAAAGTGACCTATGTTTTTAAAGTGACCATCACTGTTTTGCAATATACATTTAAGCATTTGTTTCTAAATACAGAAAAACAGAAATTGTTTCGGTTATAGTTAAATTAAATGATTGCATATAACAGTTTCATTCCTATTGAGCATAGATGCAAAATGATAAAATCTTTTTGACTAGCCCAATCTTTTACAAATCTTCAGTTAAACTTTGTTTGATAATGTTTTGTATACTTTGAAGAAAACCATAGTATGTTAATATTTTGTGAAAGTTACAATATTTCTAAACATATATAATGTTTCAAACATTTTTCATGACCATAAAATTTCTGTTCTTTATGAACATATGTCACTTTAATGTAGTTCCTTTGCTTCAATAGTAATTTTATACAAACTGGAAAATATGATACAAATAGCAAACCAAACGAATACTATTTACACTTAAATTACATTGTTTGTAAATAACTTTCATTAAGAAATACTAACCTTCTTTTTACAGGATGGACAAAAATATTTCTTTGGCTCTTCTGTTTCAACCTCTCCTACACAAGATGGATGAAACCAACCATCGCACTTGTCACAACCCCAGTATAACCTGAAATTTTTCAAGATTTTGACTAAAGATTTGAAAGCTATAAATTTGTCCAAGTTACAACAAAGTGCCATCTGAGTGGCTCCTTTGATAGCATAAGCCCGAGCATTGCCTCTAAGTATGATAGTTATGTCATGCAAAAAGCTCAAAATTGCAAAATCTGACAGTTTCAGTGGCAGATAACTTCATCAATAATATGTAAGGTGAAACCAGTCCTTTCAACATTCACAAAACCAGAACAAACTGCAAAAAGATTAAGGAGAAAAATGATAAATATTTTGTAGGAGTACATGGCATATCCTTTTAAACTCATATAAAATGATTTGTACTTAATAAAAAAATAGCTATTAGAAACTGTTTACCCATGAAAAACTTCATCTTGAACAAAAGCTGGTTCCATCAGAGTTTTCATTATTTTAAGTCTAAATATTGGTTTGATGTGCATTCCATTCATATCTAAAATTTAAAATCTATGTATAACTCAAATATCCTACTTTCCATCATAAGGCTTCTTGCATATGCAGTACACTATCTTAGATTTTTTAGGTCTGTCAGACTTTTTTGACTTTTTGTCTTCTGTGTAAGAAGTGTATTCACACCCAATGCTTCTTTTCTGAAAAACAATGGGACGTTAGATAACACTTTAGTAACCATCATTCAAGATCTCATTAGTTTAATTACGACAAACCAAGAACCTCTGAATGGTCCAGGGCTTTTATGTCATTTGAAATGTTATGCTGTACTGGTTGATATGTGCATGTATATTTAAAAGACCCATTACAACACTTAATGTATGGCTGTGGTAAACAGAAAATCTTATTTTCTTCAGTTAATTACTTTCAGAAGTGTCAGTTTATGTTTTGATTAATCAATACATTATTCTTACTTTTGGAATGCGCTTGCGTTTCGGGTATCTTGTTGTATTGGATCTGTCCGATCTCTTATCTGCACTGACCCTGTTCCCTTCATCTGAGAGAGTATCCCCATGAAAGTCTGGGAGTGGGGAGATAGTGGCCTGTTGTAAAACATCATCAACAGCACCAACATCCTTCTGTAACACAAAGTCACATATCAAAGAATAAGACTGCAGGCTATTGTCCTAACTTCCCCGATTAATAATTATTTCATGATAGGAAATTCATATATAATTCACAAAATACCTTTGCAACTATCTGATTACCTGTGGAAAAATTTCAGGTCTTGTTTGTTTTATGAAGGGTTGTTTGTTATCACAATCTGGTGTTCTGGCCTCACGAGAAGCTGGGACACCAGTTTTCTTTGGTGTGGATACATTCATGCATTCAGGCTCAGTTCCTAGTGTTTCATGACTGTGAGGGCATTTCAGATTGACTGGCACATCTTCATTTTGGCTCACTCGAGGACTTGGTACAATAGGTTCTACAGACTTGGAAAAAAAGCAGATACACTTTTTAATTCAGGGTAAACATGTATAGGCATTGGTAATCTTTGTCAATGCTAACATATAAATACAAATAGAAGATCAACAAGTATTAACCTTTGACATAAATTTATAACATTGAACTTCTAATTTTTATTTTCAAATCCAGTGATGCATGATGAATTAACAGCCTGGACACAAAATTTTTAAACATTATCTGGACCTGGCTGTTGGGCGAGACACACTGTCGCATGATTGTAAACGTTTGCGCCAATTTATTTAAAATCCAACAACAAATGCTTAAGTTCTGGAGCAGAAAGAATATGGTATACACAACAACTAATTTACCATTAGAAAGAAGTGTTTCATAAAGTGTCTTTTAACTTTTAGTTAATAACAAATGATAAAATCAATAGTTTATTACTATAGTATAAATAATAAGACATATTCATGTGACACTGACATCGTCACACATACCTGATCACAAACGCTTGAAACTGAAAGCAGATAAACTGCTAAAGACAATCTAGCTTGTTGGACATCAGTCCCAAACCACTGGAACACCAATGGTTGTTGTTCCAGGTAGTTCTCTGCAAACTTTGAATAATACACAGTGAAAATATATAATTCTAAATGACAAACATTGAAAATAAAGTCCAGGGGATTCACACATACAAAACTCTGTCACAAAGAAAATGGTTGAAAAATGACCATGACTATATAATTCTTCATGTATCATCAACTAAACGATGGAAACAAATTGTAGGTTGTCTTCTGTCAATCATCTTCCAAGTGAAAGATTTCCATGAGTGTGGGACTGTAAACTACTCAATTCAATTAGTCTGAAGGAATATATAACTTAAGTGAAAGATAACACTAGGGCGTCCATAGGCTTTTGAAATTGCATTTACATATGGTTTACTTTTATAAGATATCATTTCGCATTATGCATGTGCATCTCATTCTTGTACAATTTAATCGATTTTCTTATGTATCATTAGTATCATTTGACTCCCGGTAATGATGTTGACACTTCTGTCTAGCTATTTCACTGTCAGATAATATCTAGTTGACATACTTTCTACATTTTCTGAAATTTCATTAAAAAGAATCAGGTGAAAGAAGACATAATAAGTAGGTATTAATAGTTTTTATATAAATTTGTGTTTATCAGAATACCTTCAGAGTATATATCCCACATGAGCTCCCATCCATTTGTCTGGCATGCGCTGGGGTTCTTAAATGCCATTTCTGTGGAAGCTCTCTTTCCAGACCCATATCAAAGCGACACTTAAGAAATTTACTGAAAAAATCAACACCAATTGATCAAAATCTGTACTGATCAACATTAAGTGCCAAATCCTTGAAATTATTTGTCTTTAGATATATTGATTTTTTTAAATTAACATACTCATTGAAATCAGTTGAGTCCATTGAACCAGTCATCCAATTTTGAAAAATAGTAACAGTATGCAAAGCACACAGATAATGGCTTGAAAACATTGCACTTTAACAGAGCTTGCCATTAAAGGTTGCATGCCAAACTATAATTAGTCCAATTATCGCTTCTTTTTTCTATGGTGATGGAGACAATTTCCTTACTTCAGGGTTGAAATAACAGTCAGTCAATCTGACAAGCATGAAAAAACTGGAGATCGTGCAAAAGTATGAACAGTAACATAAACATGGAATTTCAACAATATATAAACAAAACCTCAAGGTGATTTTAGTTTTTTAATCTTTCACCATCAGAGTAATGTAGAAGGATATAAAAAGTTTCACTTCTCTTTCTGTCTGTCACTACATGAATGATCAAGTATCAAAGCATACATTAAACATGGGCTTCAAGCTGAACTCCAAACATTTTTAGATTTGTTATCTTTTATAACAAGACTTGTTGATAAAACACTGTGCTGAGCTTTTCTCAGTACAGTGCTGTGATAGTAAAACAAATGTTTAGTTTGAAGAATAAAAATTTGTTAAGAATGAAGAATAGAAATGTGTCAAATCATCATACATCCTTTGAGTTTGTTCATCAGGTTTAAGAAGGCAGTAGAGATGTGACATACCACCACATGACAGACTGAGAATCAAGCTGTTACATCCTTCCACATCATCAAAAAATCTTGTAATAGCATGAAACATGTCATTACATCCTAGTATGTGTGGAAACTAGGTAACTGAATGTTATTTTTAAAATCAATGACATCGGTCAGCTCCATGAGGTATTGTTTACTTATATTAAACATTATACTTACAACCACTTCAACACAATTTCTTGTTTGAGGGATGAGTGTTCCCCAAGTGAATTAAGATAGACAATGGTCCTTATTTTTGGATGTATTATCTGTTCATGAATACTTATAGGATTAAAACTCTGTAGCAGACACTGCATTAGCATCAGCTTCTTTAATATATATTTTACAGTAGTGGACTGGAGATAAATGTCATGTGCTAGATATCAGCATAGCTACTAGAATAGTACATGACTGTCTTCAACATCTGTATGTTTAAGATACACATGATCAAGTACTAGCTAGCCAATTTTGTATACAATTCTAAAGATCACACAGAAATGTCAAGGTTAATTTGGTTGCACTGACACTAATGCTAGAAAGTATAATGAAAATCATTCCATTAAGACCTTTCAGAAACTGACAAATATTGATTAAATTGGTAATATCACATGATAAATTTGGTATAATTTGTGGAAAGATGTATAAGATGGCTTTTCAATTAATTGTTTCATGGTACATGTGAATGATTTCCCCGCCTAATAATGTCATCCAATTGCATACACCGGAACTACAAAACTGAAATTTTTAATTGTGTTTAAATGTTATGTTCAATGTTATTTTTTTTTCTACCTATTAAGATTCTAGCAACTATTTCTAAGGATCACAGTATACCATAATCTACATAAACATTTACTTACAATCAGAACCCAATGTCCACCACCTTCATTATGAGCTCCCATTATAGTGTCACAGTCCATTAGAAAAGGCTATAAAGGATATATATCTATATGTATATGAATGTTTAAGTAAGACAAATAGTTTTAAAAAAAGTTATAAATATTACAATAATTATTGATGAGGTTGTAAAACAAACAAAACACCATCTTGTATTCTTAAATTTATATGTGATGAGCTGGGTTAATGCCTTTATTTGTCAATATGACTGGAATATATAGCTTCCTCCATCAGGGCTCGAAATCACAACCATAACAAACAGTCAGTGAATGATTCTACCAAATAATTGCAAAGCATTTTGTTTTATGAATTCTTGTTTAAACAGTGGTTCATTTTCATTGAAACAGAACAAGAAAAGGTATTGTTTAGGTTCTTTGTATCTTTACATCATATAAGCAGTAGATACATCTGGATAACTTTCAATATGTTTCTATTTTTATTTACCTCAGATCTCAAGCCATGATGAATATCAGCATTTCCTTCAAAGATGGCTGTCATTGTCACACAGTTAATGTGCAGAACATTCTTCCTCCTGGCCATTTCATACAGGAATGCATCTATCACCTTGAAACAATATAATAGGCAATGAAGTACATACAATTTAACTCGAATAATTAAAACTTGTCAGCTCATAAAATTTAGAACATGGAAATGTATTTCAGTTGAAGTTTTTTTAAGGACACTATGCATAGGTACAAATTGGAAGCCCCAAAAGGGCCAAAAATTTATATAAATGCAACAGGAAATTTAATGATCAGCTTCAGTAATATTTGGACACCTGAGCAGCTGTAAATTGCCATGATAACAAGATTTAACTTTAAAACCAGTGTATGTCTCTAAGTATAAGAATTCCTGACATTCTATTTAAAATTACTGTTTACTTCATCTGAAAGCAGGGTTTCAATACAGCGAATAGAATTGGAGGTCAGATAAAATGGCCCAACACGTTTTGTTTCCATTTGTCCTCCTCTCCAAATGCTTTCAACCTCTGAAAAGTATATATAATCAACCATCAATGACAACAGTACTCAAAACAACAAAACATTTGAAATGTGCTTAATCACAAATGTTCCGCTTAGTGTATGTTATTATAGAACTCTTGATGGATGTTTAACACAGGAATAACACTCTTCAACATAATATTAATAGCGGAAATAACTGTTAGAATTAGTTTGACTTTGAAAATCTTAGAGATTTTGGTTCTTTAAATTGTAAGGTAATAGAGTAGAGTAAAATACTAAACTTCAAAGCAGAAGAAAAATATAATCTGAAAGTAAATTACATGGTGGATCATTATATCAAATGACATCAAGATGACATATTCATACAAACCTTTACACTCATCTTGGTGGTCTTCAGGTATGAAGTCATGTGGCAAATTAGATGTCTCAAGTTGAACACCAGGCCTTAAAACTGAAATACACATAAAAATAGCTATTTCACAATATCCAGCAACCACCAGCCAATGAAGATATATTGAAATTAACTATTAGATAAGATCTAATTAATAGGAGTGAACACTGTTGTCATTATCATCTACTAATATGTATGTCTACCTAAACCAAACAGTATATTATACAAAAGTAATTGGAGATAAATATACAATCAATCAGGAGTACTAACAGTGTAACACAGCCTCTGGAGAGAAACTTAGTAATCATATCATGATTAAATATAAGTAATTATAATAAATACCTGCATTCATATCTGTGTTAATCTCATCTTCAGTTGTAAAATAATCTGCAGTAAATTTTACATAACATGAACAATATTATCGTTTCTTCAATAATAACCTATTGTGAAATCATATCAGAATTTAGACCCATTTTTAAATAGAACCAGTGACGCAAGTTTTTTTCAGACAATTTCTTTTTTACACTCAACATGCTTCCTGGAAAGAGCCAAGTACTACATTACATTGCATCATTCTTCCAGGATGGTAGCAGTACTAGACAATTTTTTGTGAAACCAAAGTATCATGGACTGTCCATATTTTCTAGTAGATATTATTATATTTCTGTTTTGTGCAGTCATTATGGTTATTACTTTTTGTCACTTTCTCCATAGTGCCTTTTGAAATTGTTACGATTCTCGGTGGAAATGATATCCCATCCTCATCATTATCTTTGAATCTTTTTAGAAACTATATTAAAGCTATCACTCAATATGTGTGCTTTTTTTTTATTTCATGCAATTATAATGCCTATAAAAAGCTGGTTACTGTTGTCAAATAAAGCATTCTCATTATCAATAGCATAATATACGAGCTGTAATATAACCTTTTCCCAGAACATCGGACCAAATCTCTTGTACCACCTCGACCTTTCCATGTGAGTCCTGCCGTCCTGTAAAATTCAAATCAAATTGTCTAACAATTTTGGAAACACATTGTGGTGGGGCATTTAGGGGATTTCCCTCACAAATTTAAATTTTGAAAATTTCAGTTGAAAATGGTGCAGTGTTATGGTAATGTTTATTTTAAATTCCCTGATGTTCCTGACTGTGGGCACCCTGATGACTGCTATAATTGCACAGTTTGATTTAAGCTGGTAACACAGGTTAAAACCAAGGTGGACAAAATTGATGTAGCATGCTGGATGGATGGACAGGGGTAAGCCATTATGCTTTTCTGCTCTTTTCAAATGGTGCTGGAATTATATAGTTCTATCTCACAGCAAGATATGAAATTTCATGGAAGAATAATAATGCTAGCTTAAAGCACATTTTGTTTCAAAACTGTACAGGTTTGTTGTAGTTATTAAAAGATAACCAAATAAGCGTAATATGAAGTAAAAAAAGAATCATCTCCGATCTAATT
The DNA here is from genome assembly GCA_012932295.1 of Cyclina sinensis. Lineage (NCBI taxonomy): Eukaryota > Metazoa > Mollusca > Bivalvia > Venerida > Veneridae > Cyclina > Cyclina sinensis. Next base: position 4,228,543 of record JAAONU010000017.1, on the reverse strand, counting down.
GAAAACAAAACAAAATTGCAGCATACGTTTTTTTGTTTTGGACAAGGAGAGTCGATGCTTCCTTTTTTTCAGAATATCAGCTCTTTTGGGTAGGGGCAGCAGTGGCGGCTGTGCTACATCTTGATACTTGTCAGCCAGTTCTTCTGCTTTCTGCTGAATGTCTTGAAGCTTCCTCACATCAGTAATGTTGTAGGTCATCGCTGTCAAGACCTGCAGGCTTTCTCTGGCCTTCACTTGAGCAGTACTCAGTGACACTAAAGAGCAATTATGTAATTTGATTAAACATATTTAAATTTAGAAAGAATACTTTTAACTTAATATTATATAAATATTATTCTTTAATTTAAAGTATTTTCAATGAAAAAAAAAGGTCATTGATGTAATATGATTTACATTATAAGACTGCAATAAATGATTTGAAATGTTTAAACTAAAATTACATGTATTTTGTTGTGATTTTGCTAAAACAAAACTTGTTGATCCATTTAACACGATTAATAAATTTGACTGGTTTTAGAATATATTCACCTAAAGTGACGGCTGTCAATTTGCATGTATGTGGACTTCTAAATATATTACTTGTATTTTTTATACAACAGTGAATTTAAAACTAACCATTCAAATCTGTTTTACAGTCATCTTCTCTAACTTCTTCTTGCTCTGAGTGTTCATGTAAAGGGGGATCTTGAAAAAAGTTATGAAGGTATAATTAATATGCAAATAAAAGAAATAACATAAGAAATTAAAAGATAGAGCTAAACAATGATATGCATGGTATACTGTAATAAAAAACTGATTTTCAAAATTTTTACAAATTTTGAATTATGACAAATATTTAGTTTGGTTTTATTGGGGTTTAACGCCAGTTTCAGCAGTTAAGATCATTTTTCGGCAGTCAGTCAACATAACCAGTGTTCTTGGGTATCAAACTACTAACCAATTTCTCTGCAAGTGACTGACTATACAAGAGAGGGACAATTGACCTATAGAGATATTGTATGACATTTATTATCATGGAGAAATTTTACTGGCCCTGATAGGGATCGAAGCGGGACTGTCAAGATTGACAATCTGATGCTCTACCAGTTCAGCTAGCCGGGCGTATACAGTGGATTCAAATCATAGTTACACCAGATACATACCTTTTCTGTCAATAATCAGTGTAATAAATGCCTAAACTATCTCTGAATTATTCACGAGGAGTAAATGAATATGCTTAAGGTAAATCTCATTAGCAGCATCTATTATCACACTTATATGCTAATATTGGTGTTTTTCAAAAATTATATTTTTAATGATAAATCCATAGGCGATACTGTTGGGCACCACTCTAACTATTTCTGATGTAATTAAAGCCAATTAGCTATTAACAAATTGTTTCTACGATTGTTACTTTCTTGTCTGAAAGTTTTATTGATTTTTATTGAATAGTCACTTACAAAGTATTTGAATTTTGAATGAATAAATTGGTGATAATCAACATACCCACTGCATCCATTTCTTGTGCATTATCAGCCTCCACATCTGCCTTCATGTCTGCAAGAAAATTTTTTATTTATACTTACTTGATACAAACATTGTTGATTAAGTACCCTACAGTCACATATAGTTAAATAATAAGTCATAAATCCAAAGTATAATATTGATTCTGATTTGACAGGTACTCATTACAGCCAAAATAAAACTAATCTACAAATTTCTTTTATATACCTCTTCATTTGGTCACTTTCCCATAACTGGAATCATTGATGTACTCTTATTCTATAATGTTATTTCTTTTTTCAAATGCGTCATTGTTCCAAAGATAAAGAAGCTTATCTAGATTATTACCATCAATTGTGCAGTAGACAGACTGCAGGTACAGTGGACTGATACGGTCCCATTGAACATTGCCGTCATCATCTGAGGCTGCTGCAAATATATGCTCGCAAGGCATCTGGAATTTTGTCCATGTGTCACACTGGCAGTTCGGCACTAGTGTTGTATCCCCCAAGGTAACAAGAAAGTCCATATTATCTCCCTTTACCACATATTCCATTGCACTTCCTGATAACTGGACACCACTTCTGTAATGTACATGCATTCTTTGACATATAAAAAATTCAATATATGTCATATTTTGATGAACTTTGAATAATTAAAGACTTAATTCAAAACCAAAATATCAAGTTCAAACTACTGTGTCAGCTCTATGGTGACTGGTTTTCTATTCATAATATGTAGGACTGAACTATACAAAACTGTAATTCCACCTTTAACCTATGTCAGTTCAACAGTTAAATCAGCAGTCATATATGTAATTTGACAGCGAGTGATTTATTTTTTATAGATTATAATACATATTTAATAAAGAATTGAACAAGGTCTTTAAAGACATTACTTAATTCAGTTTTGCATGTAATTACCTGTTAACTGCAATACATTTTAGTGATTTTCATGGAGATTTAATAGAAAATTGCATTTTTTGATAGGTTAATTACTGCAACAATTCCTCATTTGTTATATAGGAATCAATGTTTCCTATGAAAAAAACACAGGTACATTTCAAAGTGGTCTCATTTAAATTTTATTATTTGAAACTAGGCTATTCCAAACTGAGTCAATGTTAAGGGTCAGCAGGCTGTTAGTTTTGATAGTCTTTTGCAAAGTAAACAAGACCATTCTCAAAACCATTGGCCTAGAAACCACATAGCGGCCCTTTTTCTTTGCAAAGAGCTGCTAAAATTTACATTAATGTATTCAAAATTAGTGAACGTGACCGGCAGTAATTCTACCTTTTTTAACTGAATTCATGTTCATTGACTGTCTTGATCTAGTCATTCTTTTTTTGTTTTCCTGACTGGTAGATTTCTGAAATTGACCCCAACACTAAACATATAACTAATTTTGTGAGACTATAGTGAAAAACTTTTAACAACTGACCTGTCTATCGACCTTGACAAAGCTATGCCCTTCAAACAATGCTGTACAAAGACACGTGGCCGTCCCTGTATTTCTTTGGGAATGTCTTCTGAATAGTGCCTAAAGCACCCAGAGTAGAGGATGTTCTGGTCAGCATATCTACATGGAGCAAGACAATGTAAACATATTGAATCATATTAAATCACACTATTTGCTTTTCTTGAGACAGTCATTGCAGGAGATGATGGCTATTTACTTTAATTCAACTAAAATAAGACCATGACTATTTCTTTAAAACAATTAGAGCAATTGCAGCATGTCATTTTGTTGACATTTAGGCAAATATTTTCAAAAACCAAGATCAGAAATTCATGTAAAACACCGGAACAAAACCATGTTATTACCCGGTGACAATTAATACACTTTTACATAATAACATTTTATTGATCTTGTTTACAAGAAGCCGTTTTACTGATCTAAGATATGAGAAAAAACAAGACGGCAATCCAAGGATGCAATGCCAAGCACATAGATACAAGCAGCTGACATGCTGAAACAGCCTAAAAGAAAGAAAGGAAAGGATCTGGAATGAAAGAATCTTACATGTTTTCAATGAAAATCTCTTAGCTGCCACAGCAACCAGAGTTCTGAACACAAAGAAATTCTCTCAACAACTTTGGAACTTTGGTACTTTCACCCCAGGTACATTCATGTTAAGTTTTGTTAAAATGAGAAATATGTATTTGAAGAGAAGATTTTTGAAATTGTAGTAAACACAAATGGACAATTCGATTGCTGGATGCTACCAAATCCTGGATGATGCAGCAGTATAAAAATTATTTTACCAATACAGGCTATACCTGCTACATAATTATGGTAATGTAATAATATTGCATGATTTTATTTAATTCTTCATACAAAACAATTCTTGAAAGTTCTTGTTGAATAACATTTCTAACAGCTATGAACAAATTGTTGATACTCTAAGCTTACATCATTTTCATGACAGTAATAACCTTATAATTAAGGTACTTGAATGACTGACTTACTTCTGGTACCTTGCAGGAAAGAAGTCTTCCAGAAGAATTTTCAGCAGCATGCTGAGGCTATAAGTGGTCTTCCACCTGAGAAACTTGGCTTTCAGGACTTTGTGCATCGATTCCAGGCCATTGTTTGTCCCAGCAACAATATCTATGAGTCCTGTCCGGAAAGCTTTGGACCATCTCTGTCAATGATAACAATTGCAATTATAAATTTGCAATAGAGTCCACATATTATGTATATCATTTCTCAAAAGGTTAATTCATTTACTTATGTGATGAAATTTAAGTCAGTTTTGGTACATTTTGGTGAAATTGGCTCAGAACTGTTTTGTGGTAAGGATTGTTTTAGGGTATTTAATTTATTTCTTGGATGTGTTTCATATTACTTGCTTTATATTTTATATACAGTGTTTTTATAATTGTTCTTCTACAAAATTGTTCCACCACAAGAACCAAACAAACCAATTGGTATGGTTTGAAGAATTAAAACAAAGAAAATTTCTAGAGCGTGTGTTGTTGGCTCTTGAGGTGAGAAGTTTATAACAGCAAGACTGATAACATACAAGGTCCCTGTAATTCAAAGCCAGTTATCTGAACAAGAGGATCAAGGATCCTAAAGTCACTCACCTTATACTAAACGATTGTCACTGAGAAGATCATTTTTTATAAAATATCTAAGATTGAGGTGAACTACTTTTTGATTCCACAAGACCCAGTTTCACAATGGGCCTACAGTTGATCAACACGCTACATATGACCAATGTTTATAATCATTAAGGTGAAAAAGGAAAGTGTAAGTGTTCACATGCAGGAAATGCAATCAAACTGAGAACCTTCTTTTGGGGCAACCATTTCCTTTCCACATATTGTCGGAACTTGGAATTTTCCATCCAGACAGTTGATCCCTGCAGCTCATTCAATGTCCCTGCAAAGTGAATTTCATTTGGAGCATTTCCAAGACGCATCAGCCATCTTATCATTTCAGTACCCTTTCCCTTGGAATTCTCTTTCTGTCTACACCACCTGTCCCATGCTCTATTTCTGTGCACGTCACATAGCAAAACTGATGCATCTGTTTCGGGGAAATATAAGCCATTCAAAGATCTTTATTGTTGAATATTTAATAAAGATTTAACGAATATTTTTTAACAAGACTGCCTGCAAACCATGCATTCAATTTTATCAGTACAATGAATTGAAGCTTGATTTTAAGTGAAAATGCTGAACCACCCCCAATGCCAATAATGCTGATAACCAAGTCACGTAATAGCTCCACTCTTTCATGGAAAAATGGAGCTAAAATATCATGGACACAAACATATTCTGTCTAAAGTAGATTAGAAAAAGTACTGCAGTTTCATGTTATCAGCAGGGTCAACACATACTCATTATCTTTAAAAATATTCAAAAATTTCAACTTCTACTAATCTTACACGCTGCAGTGATAAGACATTTTTAAGTCTATGTTTACCACATCCACAAGTACAAACTGTAAAAAAATCACTGCATTTCAGTGTTCTAAATACCTCTAAATACTGTCTCTATTGCCAGTATTTCACTTTCTTGAAAATCAGTCATAAAGTAAACTGGTTCCCAAAATGGACAATTTACTTGAAGGAGTTGAAGGGCTTCAGTTATGGCTGCCACTGTTTCACCTTCAGTTATGAAGGTTGCAACAGTTTGGTAGCCACAATTTGTCCGTACTGCAAGGAAGAATAATGGCAAGTCATACATGGATGCTTTGTATGTAGCATCCAGAAATGCCATGCGACCATAACGTCGTAGAAGTCTCTTCTGCTGAACAGACATGTAGGCAAATAGGAACGTGCCTCCGTACTACAAATACATAAGGTTATAGAAAAGTAGATAAACAAATACACAACTTACTTTATATATATTGCTGAAAATTGGCATTTTTGGACATAACTGCTTGAAAAGGAGGCAACAAAGCCAAAAAAAGTGTTTTAGCATACACTGAACATTGAGTAACAAAAATGAAATTTCATAAGTATATGGTAAAAACTGTCTAAGTATTTACACCAATAATTGTTCTTTTAACAATTGAAATCCAGTATTCTTAAAAACTAAGTACTGTACATAAATATTACAAAGTTTGTAAACACCTCTATATTTGCATTCTCATCAGATTGTGAAGTGATACTAGACTTCAAGCGACAATAGATAAAGTCATCTGGGTTCTTGTTCTGCCATTCTTCAATCTATTAATATAATGTATTGACAAATTACTAATGTGATGATTTAATACAACACATTCAGAAATTCTAAGAAAGATAATTTTGCAATATTCCAACCATGATCCTCAACTTAAATGAAAGACAAATGAATCAGCAGTTATCCAGACTGGGATTTGAACCCAGGTCTTCTGTTGATAACAACAGATATTCTAACCACTGAACTACCTGGATGATCAACTGCTATGCTTTGTCTAATACTGTCATTTCAAAGTTAACTATACAATCTTGACAAATAATACACAACTTGTGTCTTTTGGGTCTGTGAAATCAAATGTTGTGTTAGTAGTTCGAGATGCATTAAGTATTTGTGTACAAATGTAAAAAGTTTTCACAAAGCTTTAAATGTTTTTAGACCAATAATTTCTGAAAATTAAAATACACATTAAAGAAAGGAAAGCCTAAGACTTTGGCTAGCTTTGTTGACTAAAAATGTCCTGCAGCACTATACAAGCTGTACTAGGAAAAGCTTTGGACACAAATAAGATAAATACAATATTTATTCTGATGCTCACTCATGAAATACTTTTCAAACTCACAGAAATAAAAGCAAATATCCTCTTTGTAATACAACTTTGGACTTATATTAATTTATATGATGATGCATGGATGATTGCATAAGCAGTCATACCCTTTTAAAAGTGGATTTATAAACATACAATTTAGACAAGGTATACAGCTATTAAGGGGCAAAGGTTAAATATTTACATTAATTACATGAGGTTAACTTACAAAACTTGGTACTGATTCCTGCTCCTGTCTCCGCTGCCTCCCTTTGTTTGCTTCATATATATGGTTGGCTATAATTTTATCTCTTGGATAAAATCTGTGACTAGATGTGTGCGGCAGTGGAGAACATATGTCAGCAACGTAGCTTTTCAGAACTGTTTTCATGCTCTCAACATCTCTCACTCCAACTTCTGTCATTTCTTTTATCTTCCTTGCCAGCCTTGGATCTATATCTTCGGGTGCATTCTAAAATTATATCTGAATGTTTCATTAACTTTTCAATAACTCACAAAAGAAGCCAGTTCAGTTCAGTCAGTCATAAACTCTGTTAAACTGTGAACATCTCATTAGTTTTGACCAATGTGGCTGCTGAACAAATTACATGCCACTTGCATAATCTTTTGATACATTTTCCTGATGACCAGATTATCAAAGGATAATAATCTAATAAAATGCAGTTACATGTACATATGGTTTTGTATACATGCCATATATAATAGTTTTAGTTTTATAAAATATTCTAACCACACCAGGTTGGTGACATGTATGGACAATGCTGTCTGGCAGGATCAGGATGAAAACCCTCTCATGTGGTATCTCCTCTCCATTGCGTATTCTGACCAACAGGTCCTCTGCTGTTGTCTCCAGTTCAAAATGGGAGGCATCAAGAGAAATCTGAAAAAAATGTCATTTTTGGAAGACAAGGGGCATTCATTATATTTTGATATCTTGAAAATAACTCTGCTATTACAGTCTTAATATCTTTATGTTTAAACAACAAAATATTCTAGGGAATATACTACAATGTTTTCCATTAGATTGGACTTTACAGCAGAAGATATAGAGGACCTTTAAAGTAACTATCCACATTGCAAAGTGTGGATACTATTATTGAATGGCCTTGAATAGCATAAAGTAAAGTACCTTCTCTCATCAGATTATTATTGCTTATAAGTAGTGGTATAGCCAAAATTGGTGACACTGCTCCTAGCAACATATATGACATCACAATTTACATCAAAGGATGTCGCATATTTACAATTCACAATTTTTTCTGAAATCATAATATTTTCAGCTAAATACTGATTACTACTCTGGTAAATGCAACCTTAGCTACCTTTGGTTTATGAATTGCTGTTTTTAAAGAGTCTTTCGCACTTTATATATGAAAGCTTAAGATTGCACATAATTAATACACCTAATTTTGTCATTACGTTGTTAAACAAGAGCCACAGCAAGCGGGGGCCACGCTCAACTTTTTTATTTTTCCAAAGGCAAACACAGAGGAAGCACATTGTGGTGAAGGGATTTTAAATTAAACAAAATGTAATTATCAAATTCATACAAAACAAAGTTACAGCCAATTTTAGCAACATTAAGAAATTTGACCTTAAAGGTCAAGGTCAAGTTCACATTAACCTTCTTTGGAGGTATTGTCTAAAAGGTAGTTATGTCTAAGCATGAAATCACTACATCAATTAACAACAAAGATATAGTGAAGTTACGCAATTTCAAGGTCATTGAAAGGCCAAGGTACTACTTGAATTGTTCAACATGTTTATTTTATTCTCAGTGTTGTTTTGTCCCTGTATAGATCAAATCCATCCATAAATAACACAAATTTGGTTATTTTAGCAAAATTCAATCATTTCAACTTGCCTGTAAAGGTCATTTTAGGTTAGGGTCATACTTGAATAATTTAACATGTAGGATTTGTCATGAGTGTTGTTTTGTCAAAGTATTAATCAAAAAGAACTTAAAATGACGTTATTGGGAATATTAGCAAAATTCTATAATTTGACCTTGATGGTAAGGGTCACTTGAAGGTCAAGGTTACACTTAATGATTCAATGTGTCAGTTTTGTCATAAGTGTTTTTTTGTCCCAGTATAAATCAAATCAAATCATAAATAACAAAAATTGACTATCTACGTCATTAACGGGTTAAGGTTATACCTGAATTATCAAACATGTCAGTTAGGTCAAAAGTGTTGTTTTGTTCAACTATGAATCAAGTCTAACCATAAATTAGAAAGTTATGATCAATTTTAGCAAATTCAATAATTTGATCTTGCTAGTCAAGGTAATATTTTAGATCAAGATCAAACTTGAATCAAAATGTCATATTTGTCAAAAGTATTGTTCTGTTCAAGTATGAATCAAATCCATATATAAATGACAATGATATTACAATTAAGGAAAAATTCAAACATCTGACCTTGACGGTCAAGGTCAATTTTAGGGTCATGGTCACTCTTGAGTTTTTCAACATGTCAGATTTTGTCAAAACTTAAAAATTTTATCATGTCGGTTTTGTCCAAGTCTGATTTAAATCCAACCATAAATAACAAAATTATGGTCAGTTTAAACGAAATTTGATGGTCAAGGTCATTTATAGGTCATGGTCACATGTGAGGTTATCAACATGTCCGAGTTGTCATAAGTGTTGTTTTGTCCAAGTATAACTCAAATCCAACCAAAAATAACAAAGTTATGGACAATTTTAGCAAAATTCAATAATTTGACCTTGAAGGTGAAGGTCATTTATGAGTCAAGGTCAAGTTGAGTCTAGTACACTTGAAGATCTTGTCCAATGGGTTGTTGTGTCCAAGTATGAAGACAATCCACCTATTAATAATTAAGTTATGGCTAATTTAAGCAAAATTCAATATTTTGACCTTGAAGGTGAAGGTCATCTATAAGTCAAGGTCAAGTTGAGTCCTGGTCTACTGAAGGTCTTGTCCAAAGGATTGTTGTGTCCAAGTATGAAGACAATCAACCAACAAATAATAAAGTTATGGCCAATTTTAGCAAATTCAATATTTTGACCTTGAATTTGAAGGTCATTTAAAAATCAAAGTCAAGTTTAGTCTGGTCTACTTGAAGGTCCTGTCCAAAAGGTTGTTGTGTCCAAGTATGAAGATAATCCATCAAGGAATAAAAAAGTTATTATCAATGTTAAAGTTTTCTGACGGGACGGCAACGGCAACGACACCATGACTATAGCAATAACTCTATTTTTTTTTTCAAAATAGTCGAGCTAAAAAGGAAACTAATTTCAACAAAACAGAAGTTTCAACACCTAGTTAACACTGATTTATACCTGATATGCTGGAAATCTACAGATTTCTCTCACAATGACTTGAGCTGGACAGTCAATTTTTCTAGAATCCTGCACAATAACCTTGCTGCCAGGCTTTTTCACATACAATTCATAATCCTTCAAACAACCAAAAAAAAGTTTTAAAACAGACTGACAGGAGCAAACATTATGTAAATCTTACCCTCAATGTTTGTGACATCAATCAATTTATCATAAAGTAACTGATTATTTCAATAAGACCATCTGCTGAGATGTCATGCTCAACTTTCCTCAGTATAGTGCTGTGACATCATGACAATTGCTAACCTTTTCAAAAATGTCTTGGTTGAAAAACTTAACCAAGCCTATGACCAGGTCACAAAAGCTCTGTTTTTCGTTCAAAAATTTAAGCTGAAAATCAATTTCTAGTTTCAAGCCTTTTACTTTTATACAAACCTTTAAAAATAAACAAGATCATCCCTAGACAGCACACTCCTATTTTCTCTGTGCAATGAGGTTATAGTATAAGAAATGCTTGTTCTTGACAGAAAATGCCTAAGCTGAGAAAAATTAAATCAATGCCAATGCCGATGCCAATGGTAAGGCTGACAACCACGTCACAAAGAAAGCTCTGTATTTTCTTCATAAAATGGGGCATAAAATAAGGTTTTAAAATCTGATTCATCATTATTCACCATTTTAGTAGTTGCTTTTGCTGCTTTCCTTCTCTGCCTTCTTTTTGTCTTTCTGTCCTTCCCAAACTGGCAGTCATAAATTTTCTTGTTAAGCACCACAAATGGGGTACCATTAAACTCTTGACGCCCAACTCTGACTGATGGCCAGTCCTTCCAATATACTTTCCTAGCAGTGCAAAGACCTAAAAGTATACATATATCTTTCAATACTTAAAATGTCTTTATACATTACAGTTTGAAAATTATTATTATATAGCACTGGTGGAACGGATAACCTGAAAATCAAACAGGAAAGGGATTGATGAACTTAATATACATATATGGCTTTAACCAGACAATATCTCTTTTATATATTTTGCACTTTTCAAGTGCCAACCATGTTTATCCAACTGCAGGGATTTCAGCCAGGTATCACGCAGGACTGATAAGTTGTAGTTTGGTTTCTATACAATAGTCAATACACTGCACTTACTGAAAATTTTGCCATGTTTTTCTATCAAGAAAACTTGATACAATCTTTATAATTTCAATAATATAAGGCAATATAGAAGAAGTCTCTGGGATGTGTGATATCTGAAACCTTGGAATTGTTTTGTATGCTAGGTTTCAAAAAGAGTAGGGAAAATGGCTTAGCTGATGATAGAGGTCCAGTGGAAAGCTTGCATTTTTCTTCATAGATGGACACTTGTCCCACAAAAATTGATGAAATAATGAAATACTTACGGGTAATTTTCTATTATCAAGCGTTGCCAATGTTGATAGTTTTGTCTAAGTTTTGATGACTGTTGTGAAGTCATGGTTACATGGTATAGCAACACTATTTGACCTGCACATTCCTTTCTTTTTTTTCATGCAGCATGGAATTTTACACAGAATTAATAACAAAAAATCCTAATTCCAACCCTTATAATGGATAACAGTCGATCATTCTATGTCCTAGCTCAATTACCAGTACCATATTTACCACAACTTTGGCCAGTTAATGAACCCACCTCCTATGTAAAATTGTATGGACTTTTTGATTATTTTGGTTGGGATTGACCTTTATTTACTACTTACTTATTACTTTCTGACTTCCAAACCCAGGAAAGACAAATCAGCCCTAAGTCAAATCAGCCTCAAGTTAAAGGGATACACAGGCAAATGAATGCCAAAAAAATTTAAACTGATATTAATCACATTCAATATGAAGAACTATAAATTCCCAGTATGTTTGTCCATATAAATAAGTGAAATGCTTGCTTGAATGTAAATATTTGAACGTTCTTTAACTGAAAGTAAACGCTAACGATTATTTTAGATAGGCCACTTGACAAAAACAGCCCAATCATTGTTTCTATTGGGATGCCTTTTGAGGTAGATCACGTGGACAGTATTTCAACCGTCCAATCATTCACTGCAAAATTTAGCACGAAATCTAAATTTTCTATCTAGACCCACGTGGGTCAAATTAGGAAACCACATGGTTTTTCGTTTTTAAATAGAGGAAATCTTTGTTACTGGGACTGATCATTGTATTTATTTTCGAGCGCATTTATAGTATATTGATTGAGAAGCGCGAAAAACTTTAAATCTTCCCAAAATAAGTCAAATCAGGCTCAAAATAAGTCAAATGCGCCCCAATACATTTTTCTATAAGTCAAATCGGCCCCAAATAAGTGATATCAGTCCCCTTACCCCCCCCCCCCCCCCCCCCCCCCCCCAAAAAAAAAAATATTAATGTGATTATCTTATTCTCTTGCAATTGTGTGCTTTTGTGTAAAACTTAAAGATGATTAACAAGATATAATTGCGTTTTAAATATTCAATGTAACAAACAAAAGGATGTTATTGTTAAATTAAACCAGCTTTAATATTAGTGTCAGATATACACTTCATATATAGCAATTAACATAATTCTACATGTGTGTGATAATTGCTGCATAATAATGTTTTTTTGTGTTTTTTTTAGAATTATAATTGCATCTATATAGGTCTGAGTTTTGAAATGAAAATACCTGGTAAACAAAGACTAATTAGATGTTCTTTTTTAAATCTTTTTTAGTCATTGTCCAAAATGCTCTTGAATTGTTTTGGCACTTTTTAACACCAATGATTTGGTGAAGCATTACTATCTGGACTAAATCTGAAACATGTAGGTATAAAAACATCTTCATTATTTACAGCAGGGAAGCAGATCAGTGGTCCAGTGGAACGCTCTGGACTGGTAATCAAGATGGTCCCGAGATCAATTCCATCTCTCCTCCATTAGGACCAATTGGATGAGATGATAAACCAAGGTCCCATGTATCAGTGCTGTACACTGAGCCTACATAAGAACTAGGCCAGTCTCTGGAATGGGATGCTTTCTGAATCTTGCATTTTCTCCACAATATGAAATAACTTATTTGTTCTTATATGTAAGTTTGGTTCAATCTTTCTGAGACAGTCTGAGGATAAGGGTGAAATCACTGAAAAATATTATTTTAATAAATTTTTATCTAAAGTAAATACAGATCTTTTAATGATGCTGATTGACTTGAGGCCAGATCGGCTTGGGGCCGATTTAACAAACTCTAATATACAAACTTGTATGTCCAAAGTCTTTCTGTGCATTGGTATGATGCATATCTATAACAAGTCTGCAGCTCATGTTGTTCGTATCAGATCTTGAAAGCTTTCAACACTATTGCATTCCATGCTTTTAAACAAGTTTTAACTTAGATAGATGTGTTGTTGTAAAACCTTGTTTACAATAACCTCCTTGAAAGAAAATCATTCAAGGGAAGTAATTCACATTTGGTGTCTTAATACCTCACGACACATAGCCAAGTGCGCACCGCCCATTTATAGCCATAAGAGAGACCCTTGACATTCGTCAACCATAATTTAGTGGTTTGTGGCATTGATTATGTCGGTTATTTAATAGGTGTTAACCGACGTAAAATTGCGATTCTGTATCTTGTAGCAACATTTCGAAGCCAAATACTATGTTAAACAACAACAACAACAACAAATATTTCAGCACGTAACTGAAAAAATGACTGGTGGCGAGAGCGCCGACAATATTTTATAGCTAAAGTTGTGGACTAGTTGTTATTTAAAGATTAATTTCTTTATATTATTATTACGTTGTTTCATTGAATAAAATTGATTGAAATTTAACCAACGTGTTAACCTGAAAAAAAGGTTATTATATTTCAAAGATATGGACTAGAAAATTTTATGTTTGATAATTCTCAACATTTTTCTTAACATTCGGTCCCTTCATATTAATAAGGGGCAATGAAAGGGAAGTAGCTGCTGCATGGAAATTGCAACCTTGCCCTACGTATTAATCTCCCTGTGATGCCGAAATAAGAACGTAGTTAATATCGGCTTATTTGAGTCGAGAGAGGCGGGCATGTAATTGCAACTAGAAAATCTGCTGTGCAGCTTTAGAAGCTTTCCCTCTAAAATTGTGATGCATTAAAACATAAAGAAGGATGATCGTTCTTTTTTATTGAATTAGGAGAACGCTCAGCAGTATTTTTAACATCATTCCGGCATATTGGCTCGGCCCGAAAAAGTCATACTGTGCACGATTTCAGTTTTGTAAACGGTTGATCAAAGGGCAAGCTTAGTTGAAGTAACCCGTCAAAGATATTGATAGCTTTGATTAAGTCAAATTCCAATACTTAATGAGAGAGTGGAAATAATGCAATACACAAATTAACTCAATACCTGTACTGTACTTACCAAGATCGCCTTTTACTAGGGCGAGCTGAATAGGACCTACAGTGAAATCATTTTAACTGCCACGCAACAGATTAAATCATTAACAGTTCATGAAAATTTCTGCGTATTTGTACGTGTCAGTAACCTAGAAATATGCTATTACAAATGGAATGGAATTAAAAAGAACTAAAGACATTGATAAGTGTATGGTATAGGTGTCATTCTGTGTTTTACGGAGTGTAGACATTTCCTTGTTTTTCTTGTTTCAGATGACCGAGAGCGTACCATGTTCTGACTGGCAGAGTGAGAAAACACTAGCTGAGGCTAGTCTGTACATGCTGACCAATCAGATAGCTACAGATGTTCAGTTCAGCGTCGGAAAAGAGGAGAAAATTATCAAAGCTCACAAGTTTATACTAATATGCCGTAGTTCGGTGTTCCAAGTACGTGTATTTAGAAAATTTTAACCGCGATATTCTCTTTTGTACAATCAGGTGTATATCCCATACCATGACCGTCTCTTACAGTAAACTTATGGTGAACAGTCTACGGTAGACTCGATCAGTCTTCCTTTTCGAATTTTTAATGTCAATCCCGCGTTTTAAAATGGTTTACGTCATTGCCAGAAAACTAGTCTGGTTCCCGCACGTAATGTAAAATTACGTGGTGTCAGGGGAAGGAACTCCAGACTACCAGAATACGTACAGAACTGAACATAAGTGTTGGCGTCGTATACTACCTCCGCAAAGCACAATAAGATACGTGGACAATTTTTACAGCTTCGGCCACAAGCTACTCGTTAATTGTGAAACAATAAGTTACTTGTATTACACATGTTACTAAGTAATTTAAATGAGAAATGTGCTTAAACACTGGATTTCCGTTCGAATTTAACTAGAAATCATATGTCTTTTCAAAATTTACAAAGACAGTTTCTTCTTCATTTACTGTCGTGTTAACTGCTTGAACCATTCCTTTTCAGGCAATGTTTACAAATGATTTTGCCGAAAGCAGAGAAACAGTCCATATTCCTGATATTGAACCAGTAATTTTCGACCGGCTTTTGGAGTAAGTACGAGTACGATTAACTCAAATTAATAATTAAAGGATATTAAAAGAGTTCATTAAACACTTTGCTAGAGTTTTCTTTTGGTTGTTACATTAGCGGAATTTGTGATAAAATTTAAATAAAGATAATTCTTTTAGTTTTTATTTCAAGTCTATTTAGTGCACGAAAACTTTGCTAGTTTCAGTGAATAACAGCATGTATTTTGTGTATTCTGTTTTTTTCTCCCACTCTTTAGGTACATCTACACAGACGAAACGGAAGTAAGTGGTGAAAATGTCCTACCATTGTTGTACACTGCTAAAAGTACTGCGTTCAAAAACTCGTACGTAAATGTCTAGCCTTTCTAGAGAATGGACGGTCACCAGATAATATTTGCCAAATTCTTGAACAAGCACATCTGTACGACGAGGAGGACTTCCGAGATAAATCACTCAGGTATATATTAGACAATGCCAGGGATGTTTTGATAGTCGTCTGCATTTCTTGACCTGTGTCACGAGTGCGTTAAAAGATAGTATCATACGACGAACTGCAAGCTGACGAGAAAACTGTGCTGGAAGCAGTCACAAGCTGGGGAGAAAATCAGTGTCAGAAACAAAACATAGAAAATAACAGTGAGAATTTGAGGACGGTACTTGCTGATGTTCTGTATCTCGTACGTTTTCCATTACTTGGAGAATCGTTCTTTACAAATGTTGTGTCCGACTTGGGGCTGCTTACCGACAAGGAAAAGGTTGAGCTTTTTAAATTCTTCTATAAACCAGGTTACAAAACTGATATATTTATTACAAGAAATAGATACGCATCCAGCAATATTTCCCAGCATTCCGTAGCACCTCCAAAGAAATCCGAGGATCGCTCTATTCAGACTTGTATGCGCTTTAACCGCGTTTGCGATGATGGTTCATGGTACTGCGGCGGGGAACCAGATGCGATAGCTTTTTCAACCAATCAGAATTTGTGGATCCATGGAATGTTGGTTTATGGCTCCTACATTGGCGAGGCAAGTTATGACGTCACATGTACAGTATGATTCGTCTGATCTAGAAATGGTTCATATTAGAAGGACAATAAAGACTAGCGAACACCAACTAACATACGTCATTCTGTTCGAAGAGGCAGTTCAAGTTGCGAGAGAAAAAGATATTCGGTATTAGTTAAGCTGATCAACCCAGACGGGATTGACACTTACCAGGGGACAGATGGCAACTCATCTGTCAAAGTTGGAAACATTAAGTTTACTTTTCAAAATCGAAACACAGTCGAAATGGTACCGATGTGAAAATGGGTCAGATACCAGGGTTGTTGTTTTCAACAGTAGATTAATGTTGAAAATTGTTACATCAATTTATGGTGGAATTTGCTGTTGTTTTGTCAGTTGCTTGTAATATGGACGTGTGATGTGAAATAATAAGGACGTATTAGAATAATAGTAATAAAAAGCCATTACAATAAATCTGAAATTAATCTAAAAAAGCTAAAATATATGACTGTAAGTTATTACTTATAGGCAGTATAATAATAAATAAACTTTCAAAAGACAGAACAGCCAGAAAAAATGCGACTGCCTTAGGTATATCAAAAGGCCACATAACACACCCCTGTCCCCAACAGTGCTGCACATGTCCTGAATAATTTCAGTCCTGTTTCAAACCGTACGGCAGGTAAATTTGACTACCTAATTTGAGAGACCTGAGATAAAGAAAAGTGGGCTACAATGTTTTTTTTTTATATTCTTATCGAGCGTCCTACTTATACAAGACCCCATGTCTATTTTAATTTGGTTTGTATGCCGCGTAATACCTTGAATTAGTTAACTAATTTTTAGCTCGACTATACGAAGTATATTGAGAGCTGTCTAATTCACCCCGCGTCCACATTTCTGATTAAAGATTTTGTGCAGTAAACATATCTTTATTATAACTTCTTTATTTCTTGAGAGCTTTACTTCGAACTTCAAATATATGTTCTTAGTCATCACCCACTTCATATGTGGTAAGGTTCATAATTCTGGCACCCATATTTTCAGAATTATCTACTATTATTCCAATATTAATTCCATTACTCTATGATCTTTATAAATTATGTTCTGCAATTTTCTTATCAATATCAATAATGAATTTTATGTGATATTTCATCTACCACGGAGAAGATTCTTGTCTATATTAACTATAGATCTTGAATTGAATTGAGTTTTAGCTCGTCTGTTTTCGATGAAAAAATGGAGGTATTATGGTCACTGAGTCGTGTCGTCGGCATCGTGCAGAAACCTCTCCCATGTTGTTCAAATCATGACCCCAGGGTCAAAATTGGCCCGCTCTGGGGCTTAATAAAGTAGTATAGGAAAAACTTTGAAAATCTTCGCTAAAACCGCTTGACACAGAGCTGTGTAGTTTGATGTAAGGTATCCTCTAGTAGAACTCTACCAAAATTGTTCATATTATGTCACTGGGGTGAAAATTAGCCCCACCCAAAGAACACTTAGTTTTGCATAAATTTATATAGCAAAACGCTGTTAATAGGAAGACACAAAGCCTAGAACTTAACTATTTACTTACATTGGATTGGAAGGTACTTCCCACCCCAACCACCCATCTGGGACTCTCTCGACTCCAAAAGACACCCCATCCAGCAAAAAAGAAATCTTTTTTCATTTTTGTATTTTGTTTTTTTTTAATGCATAGGTACCCCGTCACCCAATATTTTTTAAAAATCTTTTTTTGGTGTTTTTTATCATATACAAATGCTCTCTTTTCTTTTTTACCCTTGCTGCCCACCCCAACCCCCTCTTGCAAGTTGTTTACGATAAATAAAATAGACGAGCGTTGGTGCCTCTCCGCGGTGCTCTTGTTTGATAGTTATCCCTTTCTTAACTATCCAGTACTTAAATAGTAGAGCGTGCTCTTTCCACTGACAGTGCTTATTGAAAAGCTTTAGTGACTTGAATTTGTTGGAGAGTTTTTAAAACAAAACTACACCGACTCCGGAAGCTAAAGGTATTATTTTGTATAGTATTGCATGTGCTCTATTAAACAGTCACATTCTCTTTTCAGTCCTTTAAAACTATCTTAAAATCTGGCGGTAGTCTCTGAAATAAAGCTTTTGCTATAAAATGAAATTTATGGTATGATCTACCTCTTGTGTGTGGTGGGGTGGGGGTGTAAGGGTTGTCATTTAAACCTCCACTTCAGCGTTATTTACCCATTTAAAAAAACTCAGCATATAAATAGGATACTTCACTTCCATTTGTTAACGAGAAATTGTAGATTTTGGCAAATTTATGGATGGCACTGTTATTTTGTGAGAGCAAAAATAGGGAACGCTATTTGCCTACATTGTTTTTATAATCAAACTATTACAGAAAGTTAATGATTTAACTATAGCGCTTTCAAGTGGCTGCGAATTCGAATCTAGGAAAAACGACTGAAAAGGGTGGAATCTTTATGATTTACATAGCTCTAAAGTACTTTCTTTGAAAATAAAAACTGTAGAAAAAAACCTGAAGATGTCAGCAGGAACTAAAAGCGAGGAACCGGCAATATCAAGGCTAAGAGATTACCTGAGAATAAAGACCGTTCACCCGGATCCTGATTACGGTATGTATTGAACTATAACGTTCGTGCTCATTGGTCAAAACTATTTTATTTGAAACAAATATTTGCAAAAGAGTCTAAACACATGTTTTAGCAGTTTCGCTACAAATGTCGGCTTTTTAACAATGGTATTTTACAAATCGTGTTCAGGTTCTTGCAAAGTATAACGCATTGCAGTGGCCCAGGGGTAGAGCTATGATAATGTAATATGATACGCGGATTTTTTAGAAGATATCTAGGTACTGTGTTATTTTGCTATAGGTAACTACACAACTGACTATCTACACGACAGTTTTTTATCTTTCTTTCCAAGTACTTTAAAAATGTGTAGCTATCTATTACAGACACGTGTGTGACCTTTTTAAAGGGCATCGCGGAAGATTTCGGTTTGCCATGTAAAACTATTGAGGTAATTCTTGTAAATACCTTGCTACTTGTTCAACATATATTTTCCTTACGTCTGTTAAATGTCTCATGCACATTGTTCGTCATATTTGTTCTCACATTTTTTTATTAAGAACCCAGTGTCTGGCCAGTTTAAGCGTATATTACCTGTCATTGTATTTTCACATGATGTTAAACCGCATTTTTAAAAAGCTGGGTAAATTTAAGATGTATTAACGAATCTTGTTGGCTTACCGTTGAAAACAAGGGAGGGTGGAAACAAAGCATTTTGTAATGAAGTACTTTATCTACAAAACAAGATCCGAGCATTTTGAACGTACATGTTGTAATAACGTATTTCATAGAAAACAAGGTCCGAGCCTGTCAAACGAACATGCTGTAATAACGTTTCACACCGGGAAGACAAGATCCGAGCTTGTCAACGTACATGCTATAATAACGTGTTTCATAGACAAGACAATTAAGGTTCAAGCTTGTCTAACGTTCATGTTGTATAACATGTTTCATAGATAAGACAATGCTCAGTTGTCCAACGTACATGCTGTAAAACGTGTTTCATCGACAAGACAATGTTCAAGCTTGTCTAACGTTCATGTTGTA